>OMNZ01033613.1:0-10688 GCA_900303255.1 Lesueurigobius sanzi | reverse complement strand
TCTAGTCTCTTCCTCTCCTTTCTTTGAGCCATCTCCTGTTTCTGCCTGTTCACTGACAGAGTAGTCCATTGGGAAGGTCTCCTCATCAATTATAGTCCCTCCTCTGCCTAGCCAGGACAGTCTTCAAGGGGGGCTGTATGAGATCTGGCAGCTTCTTCACTTCATCCAAGTGTTCGGCAGCCACGTCTGCGTTCAGGACCTTCTCGGTGTAGGTCTTCTTTACGCTACTGAAAAGGGTGTCAGACATTACAGGATACTCAGGTGTTGTGAATGTAGTGTAGTTGTCGCTGATTGGCTGGCCCAAGCCTGTGTGCAGTCCCTGAGCAGAGTATGGGTAGTATCTTTCTCTAAGGTTCTGGCATAGAAGGGCTGCACCTTGAGATAGTGAAGCTCCATCACTTCTCTGACGAGACAGGCCAGGCGGTTGTTTATGTGAGTGTATTAGGACTGGTGCTGCCCTGGAGAGACACCCAAACCTGCTGTCTTTGTAGGAAAACAGCACACTGATACCTCTCAAAGAAAGGAGAGGAAGAGACTAGACATGCTGGACACACTGAAATCTAGAGGTGCCCCCTTCACTGACAGTGAGTTGAAAAGTTCCTTGTGGATGAAAGTCTGAACAATGCAAAGCTGCAGAGGATGAAGCTTGAGGTTCAGTGTGCCAGAGAAAGTACCACACTTCTGCCTAAAGTTGATCCTATCTTCAGAATCCAGGTGACACTGCCCAGATGGAAGAGTAGGATGAAAACAGCACAGGAGTTTGGAGATGCTCTCATGCTGTACCTAGGCAAGAGAAGTGACCGAACCACACTGGAATATGCAAAATTCCAAGAAAGTCTTGACAGGCTAAGAAAAATGTGAGGTGCTACTTAAGAAGTTCAAGTCCTTTCCATGTAATGTGACTGAATAAAAGTGATGTAACTGTTTTGCATTTGAAATAAAAATCTAATCAAGTTTTCCAAATGAGTTTAGTATTTCAGTATTAGCAGACTGTAAGAATAGTGAATATATACAAAGGGTGGAACAGCCAAAAAAAATGCTTTTTTTGTTACTTTGAGGTGTAACAGTTCTTCTATAAATAGTGTTTATTAATTCCCAAATGTATTATGTAAATGTACTTTATTACATTAGAACTTTGCAACATCTGACAGGTGAACCAAAGTGTTCTCTCAAGATTTTATTTAATTTTTAATAATCAAAGGGGGAAAAGGGAGGGGAAAAACATCCGATTTAGTCTTTTGGGTGGGGTGGGGGGTTTATTTCATGATAGGTACCAACTTTAATACAAAATATCTTCCAAATGACCCAATGCACCATCCCTGAAGTGGGCGTAATCATTTTCCAATTTTTTAATTTTTAGGCCATTTTGAAGTGGTTGAGTGGTTATCATTTGGTTTGAGAGGATCTTTGTGATGTCAAATTGTGATGAAATGTCGTTTGACTCCTATGATAAGCTGCCTATAAAGGCAAAAATGCGATATAAACAGATTTTTTGGGGATTTTATGGGGATTTGTGACGTAATGTAAGAATTGTCGATCTGATTGGGCGGAGTGATATTAGTTCGCGCACATAGAATGAGCATGGATCTTGGTTTTGCTTCTTCGTAGGCTAAAAATGTAGGTCCAGCCGCCTAGCAGCTAGTGAAGTACTGGATTCTGCAGTACTTCACTAACATACATTTAACACTGACTAAAATGTTTAAATTTAATTTTAAAATTTAGGCCTACGCATAGCCTAACCAAACTTTGGATTGTGGGCGTATTTTGATCCTGAAGTTCAAGAGATTGCTCCCATGAGGCAGGTAAATTATTGCATCACTTAACCTGACAAAATAACGACACAGGCGTCATTTTCGGTATGACATTGTGTGTTTGACTCAAATCTGACTTAAGTACCAACCTCACTGTATCTCGGTGCGTGCAGCCCATGTAGCCCGATCCAGTCCCTCCGCGCCATGTTTTCCGCCCTCCATTGCCTCGCGGTGCATCAGACGTGAGCGCTCCCTCTGCACACAGCATTTCACTTGAACACAGCAGCGAGCACGGGGCTTGTCTATTCCGCCGCGAAGTTGAGTGAAAGGCGCTGCGCGGATTCATGTGCCACCTGCGTGCGCGCACACCGCCACTGTGACGCGCCTGGGGACTTCTTTTATTAATTATACTGAGCTCCCGGACTCGAAGCGTATTGACTTGAGGACATGTCTTGGTAACCACCACCAGTAGAGAAGTTGCAAGCTATAACCGCTTTATTAAGTCCTTGCAGGTGCTCCGTGGGGGGGACTTTTTAACAAGCAAGCGAGGCACCACAGAAGCGCGGCCAATACGGATCTCTGAACAAATCAACAATGTTCAGGGTAGAGACTGTTATTTGCACTTTTTTGCTGTCTGTTGCAGCGAGGGCAGATTTCAAAGCCCGCAACTGCAGCGAGGTGAGGGAGGCTTGTGCGAGCAGAGACTTCAGCTTTGGATATGTCCCTCTCCAAGAGATCCCAGGTAAGTGGACTGGACACACTGTCTGAGCCCAGCGCGTAATCGTACTGTCCACCCGCCAAACAGAAGCCCCCCGTACAGGCGTTTTGGCTCGTAGTCGCAGCATGTGTGTCGTAACTTCAGCTGTAAACGATAATGGTCCTGGGTGGAAAAGTTGTAAAGCAAATATGTCATTACGGCCAAATTAGGATGTAAAATCACTGGGCAGGAGCCTTACAACAGCCCTGTAAAGAGCTTTGAATACTCAGCTGCAGTCTGGGTACATTTGAAATACCACTATCAAGTCAGCTATGCACCCACCTGTCCATTGACTAGAATATAAAGAGGGGAACATGTACAAAAGTCAGTTTACAAGTGTGAATCTACATACTGGTTCCTATAATTGTGGATTTCATTTGGCATTTTTACCTATTTAGTCTCAACATTTTGTCTGTCAGTAGTTACTAACTAACTAACTAACTTGCTGCAGAGGTTCAAAAGCATTTCACACAAGTACCACCTTATAAAATAACCACCAAAAAGGGGCTAATACCTAAATCATGTCTAACCTAGGTGTAGCCTGAAGCGTATCAAAGCCTCTGCCAAAACAGCTAACTTACATGGATTTCTATCTCTAATTTGAATTGAAAGATGTAAAGTTGCATGTGCAGACCCTGAGCATCACCTAAAGCAGTCCATATATTATCATCAGGAGTAGGCGACCATGGCCTCACAGTCTTGTAATCCTTTCCATTGGTTTTCATTGCACTGGACAAATATATTTACCACTGTCCATGTTAGACGTAACCTCCCAGCCCACGTAGGACACAAACAACATCATCTCCCACTATAGACCCTCCTGGCTCGATAAATTAGACTTAGTTCAACAAAGAGGTTGACCCGCCGTAATTAGCCAGGCCTGATGGCAGAGTATCGTCAGGAGGCCTAACATATAGCCCATTATGTGAGCTGCCAGGCGTCGATACCAGATGTGAATAGAAGTCCCTTAGCTGCAGCTGCGGCTAAATGCACCTTGTCCAGGAGCGGTCCCCGACTGTGCTAACCAGGCAAGCAGAGATAATGAATGGTCAACTCTGCAGATTAACTCCTGCCCAGCGAAAATGAGGCGGCGAGGTGTGTTCAAGGGGAGCTGCTGCCTTCTGCTGTGACTTAGGGGAGCATGTATTACTCAGGCTTTGCTACGTTTTCAACAGACATTCTCAAAATATATAGTTTTCGGCCACATATTGTAACTTTTCAACAGCAGTATGTTACAAAGATGGGGAATAAGTGCAACAGAAGTGTGTTAAGAAAGTAATGAAATTTATTGGGACCCTTCATCAGTCTGTAAAGAGATGGGCAGTATATTGTCTATAAGATAATAGCGAGATGGTTGTTTGGAAGATGTACAGATTTACAGTATTTATTGAGTATATCTTCAAAGTCAAGAAATGAACAAAAAATAAAAAATGCAGTATACTTGATGTGTAATCTCTCAAAAATGGGTCTTTTTTTCCTGTACTAGAGCATTAAATAAAGCTAAAACTATTATCATGAACTCTTTCAAAGCAGACTGTGTAATGTTTTTGTGTGTTTTTAGCAGATAAATCAAAAAAAAAAAAAAGGTTTGATCCTCTCAAAATGGTTCCACCAGTTGAGAGCCCCTGTTAGCACACATTGTCAAGTGGAGGGGGGGGGGATTTTTCCTATTCTTCTTCCCCACGATTTCCCTTGTAAGGCGGCGTTTAGAACATTGCTACCAATTTTTCATCCTTAAAAATACTTCATGAAAAGTCCCAGAGAGGCAAGTCTGAATTGTGGTGTGGTCGGGGAATCACTGTGATGTGTTTTTAAGCCAAAAAAAACAAAACTGAAATAATCGCAGTCAGGCAGTGAGTTTCTCGGTGCATTGTTGTGGAAAATGATCCAAGCTAGTCAATCTCAGAACTAACGTGAAAATAGTTGGTTTCAAAAGAACTTCCAGGAAAATGACTTGTCATAGATACAAAAGAAGGAGGAGAACATCACCCCCAACATATTGTGATGTTTCCTTTTCACTGAATAACATGAATATTATAATTAGGATGTGAAATAAATCAGAAATAAATATAATAATGATACAAAACAGCTAGAAAAACAGTTGTGAATGACGCCCTAAAGTTTGATTTTGATAATTAAATGGTGTTCTACATGACAATAAACATAGCTACAAGTAAAGTCCATTATTACGTCTTTTTGTTGCCTATAATGTTTAATGTACACTCTCACTTTGTGCCTCCATTTTTCAAGCTGAGGCAAAGTATGCAAACTATGCAAAGTGCTATCCCCCCTCTCTCCCCTGGACCTCATTGTTATGCTTCAGAGCCACTGATTCCTCCATAAAAAGGCGAAGCTGGCACACGTGGAAAGCTGCATATTTGATAACAGGCGCACCTGTTCAGAGGTGGCTTGAATAACCATCTGATTAAACCCTTTAGAGCTGCGTCCCTGACATCGCCGCTAATCTCCCAAATGAGGGGGAAAAATTCAATTCTCTCTCATCTCCAGGTGATGTCATCCTGTATATGTGTGTGTGTTTGATCGGGCCTTTGAATGAGTCATAACCTTATACGTCTGATAGGGACACAAGCCGATCTCATCACCTCAGCAGATTCACACTATGATGGCATGCCCTTCAGCTCACTGTCTCATAATAATACAATTCTGCCTCCAGTCAAACAGATACTCAAGCTACCTCAAATGAGCAAATGTATGCGTTATTATGTGCAAGCAGGGAATGTATACACATGTATACATTGATTATTCAGTTCATTAGTGTATGACAGTAGGTATAGTTGATGTTATCTGTACCTTGACATGTTTTTTGATTCAAATGTATACATTATTTTGTGCAAGCAGTGCTGACCATAAATGGTACATGAAAAGCTGTGCATTGACTGTCTTGCATTATAGATCGATCAGCTGTGCCATGTAAGGACAGCACCAAGTTCACCTGATTGATCTCACATGTTTTTTATTTTATTTTTAATTCACATTATCTTTGAGAGAATGATTATTCTTGGTGTTTATCAAGTAAGGTCAAAATGTATTACGATTTCATTAAAGATAGCTGCAGTATTGTTTTGTTTCATGAGGCTTTGTCTTGTGACATTTTAAAATGATTTTTCGGAAGATTGTGGTTTTGTTGAAAATCCCTTGGGTCAAATTGTTGATAAAAATAATTGATGGTTGCATTTTGTACCTTCTCTGGGAATTGGTGCTCTGATTGATAGATTGCCAATAAACACTGGCCTCTCATGCACAAGCTAATACTGGCGTGGCAGGCTCTGAACATGTGTGGCTGATAGTGATGACGTTAGCGGGGAGCTAATATCCCGGCGTAGAGATTAGTTGGTCCTTGTGGGAGTGGGTTCACACAACTCTCTGTGTCTTGCTTATTGTTCCTGTCAGCCTTACAGCTGCTATCACACTCTATTAACTCACTGATGATTTGGGAAAATGCCATTCTTCATGTTCGTTCTCCACCTCTGCTTTATAGCAACGAGTGTTAATGGCTGGTATTTATTGTTTGATTTCTCGAGATCCTTCATAATATGAGACGGGCGGTAGACTCGGAGGATGACAGATTGATGACTGGTTTTAATGTTCGTTAAATGCCCCTGAGACAAGCACCGCTAAGACTATTGCTGTGAATGCAGCTTGTGCAGATTGAAGTGACAGTAAAGGTCTGAGTTTGTGACAGTGTGTGTGGTCAAACAGAAGGAACACAGGTCAGGTGCCATGACAGCTATCCAGTTGGTGTTATTGGCAGAAACACAGTATGGACTTGAGTCTAAGGCTGGTACAGTAATTCCAGTCGACAGACTCAGTTTGATGGTTCTGCCGGATGACCGGGCCAGACTGGAGGCAGTCATCTGCTGCTGTGGACCGACCTCAGGGGGATGCTGAAAGTTTTTCAGTGTTCACACTATCACACTGTGCTTACAGTTTATTATTTATTATTGACGCAATATGCTGTTTTCGTGAGTAAACAACCTCTCCCTTGGTGTGTGAGTTTGTACCAAAGTTCAGCTCACATGCCCTGTTGAACTAGCTACTAGTAAAAGAATATTAAACCTGCACTGTGAAACATCTTATCCATTGAAAAATGCAATAAAACACAAGCATTCATTTTTAAAAAGGGTAGTATTTTATTGGTGAAAATACCTAAAAACACATTTGTCTTTTCTTTAGTTGTCAGCATCAAAAATAGTCTTTATTGCCATTGTCAATGCGAGGATTCACTGACAAGGAATTTTCTTTGATATACTTGAACCTGAAACATAAACTTGTAATAATGATAAATATAAACTATAAAAAATATATACCGGTGTATATAAAACAAATACTATAAGGGCATGCATGAAAATAGAAGAAGATAAAAAATAATAAAATAGCAAATCTAACACATTTACAGATGAACATTAGCAGCAGATGTGAGAGTGGACATGACCAAATGGCTGGAGTTGGTTATCTCGTGCTCTTCACCAACTTGTATCCATGGCGATGTTGCTTTACTTTAAGTATAGGCATCCGGGGCATTGCACTCAATTAGCTAAACAGGTCTTTCGAAACCCACAACTCAGAGCTCACGCCGTGTCTGACCCGACCCCCGTTTGAAGAGGGAAAGTGAGTCACCCCGCGGACGGCTACTTCTAACGTGTCGTCTGATGCCCCGGCTCTGTTTACTTCCAGTCAGAGGATGGAGATGGGACAGAAATAACGGCGATGATGTTTTATGCGATCCCTCACGAGCAGCCAGGCGATATGTGCGCAGCTTCTCGCTGTCATGTAATGGGATGGAGAGGATTTAGCGCGGGCTAATGGAAGTGCCTGTGCAGGGGAGAGGGCTGTGTGACTTTGCTAGCCCCCGAGGCACTTGCCAGGATATAGTCGTGATGTATTGTCAGTGCACGGTGACCTTTCTGTCACTCATACATAGGTCTACGTGGGATTTATGAGGTATGACCGATTTCAAACTTTGAGGCGCTTTCAAAAAGTTAGGTTCAGGCCGGTTCTTAGGTGATGCCAACTCCAAATTGGCACAAAAATGCGATTTTCTAAATTGTTAAATTAAGGGGAGACACTGCAGCAAAAACTCTTAACACATAAACTTTCACCTGAAAACAAATAAATGACATAATCGTTATAAGGAGTGTAATTATTGCACTGATTCACTGTTTCTCCAGAGAACTGTATATGGAGAATACTGTATGTCAGTGGTAGGCAAAAATTCTTCAGTCTTCATCTGTACTCTGTAGTTGAAATGTAGGACGTTTCGATCTTACTCCAAAGATCGTCATCAGCTACTGAAGGCCTGGAGCACGAAGTGGGTTTATAAAGCTAGTAGACCAGCAGGAGGAGTCAGCCTCTAAGCCCCTCCTCTCTTAATGCTAAAGGTAAAGTACTTAACGAGGCTCCATTGTCCCCCTGAGCTCCTCTCTAAGTTTTGCCTACGATGGACAACTCCTGTACGACTGAGAACCTACACAACTGTATGTCAGTGGTTCCCAACCTGGGGGTCGGATAAAGCGAAAGAAAATGGATGGATGAATGGAACTCAGTGACGTGGACTAAAGTAACTTTAATCTGATTACTGGTTTGGAAATAGTAATGCGTTACATTACTCGTTACTCTAAAAGGGGGTCAAATTAGAGTAACTAGTAAATAGAAAACTACTGGCATCACTGGTCTCATGCATTCATCATTATGTAGATTCTGTTGCTGTAAATCTAGGCCACTTTGGCCATATTTATGCATAAAATACCTGACTTTTATATGAAAACATACAATGACGAAAACTTCCAATACATTTTCTTCTCATATTCATGTCAGTAATATACAGCAAAAGTTCCAAATTGATACCATTCAATTACATATTTTTTCCCTTTTCACCTGCAATGTCCCTTTACATTGTCTTTTTGATCCAATAAATACACCTAATTTTAACACTTTTCGCAGTAGCATCGTGTTTCAACTGAAATTGTGCCCTTTTTTAGCACAGTTTACGCCGGCGACTATTTTTAACCTCCAGCGTAACGTCCTACAGAGTAACAGAGGGTCAAACCATCACAGGAAGATTCCAAACAATTCTCATTTTTCTGCCAAGGCGCGGAGGGGATTTCTCAAACGCTGCCTGCATCTCGGTGTCATCAATCACGCTCATGAATGCCAAAATGGCCTTGTGATGGGCCTGCTCACCGGGTGTTCCCTCCGAGAGCTGCTGCCTTTAGACTCTGCCTGTCCCGCTCGTGTCTGGAGCGGTGAGGCTTGGCGAAGCACACCAGCAGCCCCGGCTAATCAAAAACACTACAAACTGGCCATTTTTTTATGTTTACTTATGAGTAAATTACACGATAATAGTGTTGGAAATCAAATGCTCTGAAATGAGGTGGCTCTCTTTTGATATCCCCATTCTACAGTTCATTAGCCTTTTGCTGTGGGCTCCCATTTGGAACTAAGGAAAATTTGGTCTCACAATTTGATGATGATGATCTAGATTTTGTCGCTCAATAATTTCTTCAAAGCAACAACTGATAGCACTGAAAAGATACTTCTCCGAAATATCAATCACCACTGTTTTGACGGTGGAAAATGGGACCAAAGTAACTCCACAAAGTAAAAGAATGAGCAAGAAAGTTTCATGTTTATCTCGCAGATAAATCTCTGGTTGGACTGACGAATCCTTACGCGAGATTACTGCTGCAAGCACTACCCACGGTTTGCTCGTTGTGCTGCAAGTTGTGGTGATTTTTCTTGCCTTGTACTTTGCAGACGCTTTTGTTGAGCTAGTTTTCGAACTTCAATGGCGAAAAGCGTCAAGTGTGTAGAGTTTAATGGAGCAGCTGTGGTTTGAATAGTTGGATGTTTCACACTTTTTACATGTTGCTGAGATGTAAACAAAAGCGCCTGTCCACCCACTTGCGGATGCTCACAGCGCATGGGAGAACAACAACAGGTGGTCGCATTTTGAAGTATAAAATGTTATCAGCGTGTATTTCAGTATTGATAATATATATTTATATATAATTACTATGGTCTTTACAAAAATAAAGTTACTTATGTTACATTTAGCTCATTGTTTCTGTCGTTATGGCCTCCTGTTTTCATTTGCCTCAAGGTTTATACTGAATACTTTAAAATTCTTTGACTGCCAAGATGACACAAGCAAGTGTGAACTAAATCAATTCTTTGTTACAAAAGAGTACTCCAATCCTTGCCTAAAGCAATAACCTCCATACGACTTTTCTAAACTTGACAAAATTGTTTAGTTTTATTCCATCAATGATATCGACAAAAACTTGCTGATAATCTAGAGACTACGTATTTGAAAACGTTTCCGTTCAGTGTAGGAGGAAAAGAATAACTATGCTAGGGCTGCAATATTGGATATCGACATCGCAAATTTAAATACGGCAATAACTTAACCCCAAAGGCTGAACAATAATATCTGTGAAAAAACAAGTCACCACAAAACAAAAAGTCACACGCACAGTAGGCCACCTTTAGTTTTGATCACAGCACCAATCACTGGGTCATTGTCTCAATAAGCTTCTGCAATGTCCAAAGATTTATTTCCGTCCAGTGTGGTGTTCATTTTTCACTACGATCTTGTATTGATGATGAAGAGTGTGAACACTGAGCAAAGCCTTCTCCAGCACATCCCAACTATCCTCAGTGGAGTTAAGATATGGATACTAGGGATGGCGACAACTAAACATTTTCTTGACCGGCCACCGAGGCTCATTAGCCGGTCAAAACCGGTTAACCATGAGTTTAAATATGCTACGCTATTTGCAAAGACGAGGAAATATGACGACGGTATGCATCGCTTGGCTTCACTGTGGCTAAGGCATGAGACGAGGAAAGACCAGGGTTGAAAGCCTGTACGGTCTGGTACTGCGTTCCGCTAAAATATTGGTACGCAGTACCAAAGGAGGAAAGACGAGGAGCTCTCCATCTTACGCACAGGGCAGGCTAATCTGCCCATATCTCAAAACTTTCTGTAGCTTTAAGACAACAGGCGATGCAAGTGCACTTTGAAGCCGCCCGTGCGCCTTTACGCAGTGTCACATCAGTTTGCCAGGCGTTGGGAGGATGGTGCTTTTAACTCGGGCTCTGATTTAGCGACTTTTCTCCCGCGGGGGTGTTTTGTTTACCTGCTCACGCGAAGGCGCTGT
>OMNZ01033598.1:19482-32172 GCA_900303255.1 Lesueurigobius sanzi | reverse complement strand
AAAGACACTCCAAGGCTGAATGTTACTCTAAGGGCAGGGGAGATGCCAGGTATATAGTCCGTTTCACTCCGCGCCGTTTATCCCGCTGTCAAATTACAGATGAGATGAGCGGACATTTGGTTAACTCTCTTGATCTCTTTATTGTGGTGGGAAGAGGGAAGAGGAGGAGAGGTCAAAGGGCAGGGAGTAATCCGGGAACAGAGTGAACTGTGGGCAATGATCACAATCAAGTGTTAAGGCCAGACACAGCAGGCAGATTGTGGGCCCATTTGTTCTCTTAATATATACTGTATATTTTCACCTGGAAACAAATAAATGACCCTCTCTTTACGATGAGGAGTGTAATTATTCCGCTGATTCACCAGGGTTTATACAGGTAGTGGCAAGTGAATTTAATGCTATTTAATACCATTTTAATGCCCAAATTCTACATTTTTAATGCTACAAACGCCACAAATCAGAACATATTTAATATTCATCTCGATATTCAATAGAAAAATTTGATACAACAGACAACTTTTGACCAGAAATGCAATATGATTTCTCCCCAAACTCCAGTCTAGACCCTATTTTTTGTATTTTTGATTTAATGACTTTTAAATGCCCCGCGGAAACCCTGTTCACCGTGTTTCCATAGAACTACAGTACATGGGGAAATTGTAAGATCAGTGGCCATTTTCTTAAAATGCATTTCTCTCGCATTGTGACAACGTTTCCACTTTAGTAGCTCCTACAGACTCCAATCTTTACAGTCTTGTGCTTATCAATATTTTTAAGGTTTGTTTGGAGGAACTTTGCAATATATAATTTCTAGCTGGAATTATTGAGTTTTCATACCCAGACAACAAACCAAACTGCATATTTATTCACTAATAACTATAACCCCATCTGAACAATTGAATAAACTAATATCAACAAAATAAAGCCATGCATTTAAAATGGTCCTCACCCTAAACACTGTTAGTTTGGATCATTTTAATCAAAGGGTTTGCAGCTCTCAGCAATTAGGTCACACATGATATGCGTTTTCCATCCATCCATGAACCAGGAATTCCATCACTATTGAATGCTCAAAACGACTATAGTAGTGTCTCGACTTGGACTCATACTCAGTGATCTCCCTGTTGAAAGGGGGATGAATGGGATCTTCCATTGAAGATCCCATTATGTGACAAATTGGTCTTTGAAAACAGGTCTGGAAATTCTTGCATGTGTATGTGCATTGTAGACATTATTAATTTGAATAAGATATAGTATAATTTAAGCTTTAGTAAAGCAGTTTAAGTTGTTTTTTCTGGTTTAGACATGTTTTATGTCCAGTTTGGTAATTTAGTCCAATTTACAGTTGTGCTCAACAGTTTACATACCCTTTTAATCTTTTGGCCATGTTTCATAGAATATGAATATGTAAACTTATGCATTTCATAGAATATGATAAAACAAAAACCTGTATTTCCACTCATGGCTAGTGGTTGTGTGTAGCCATTTTTTTTTGCCAAAGACATGAGTTTACTCTTTTGAAATCATAATGAAACAGAAACTACTCAAATGTCCCTGAGCTAACGTTTACATGACCTTCAACAACTGCCAGAATAATTGTTCAGGAGGACTCACTTCAGCTGAAATACAGGACTCTCTGACAAAATTGGACTCTCTGTTTCTTTCAAGATGCACCCTATGTAAACTTTTGGCTAGTTTCTACTTTTTTTTACAAGAAATTGCTTCACGCAACCACTAACCATGAGTGAAATAAAGGTTTTTGTTTGATCATATTCAATGAAATGCATAAGTTTACATACCCTATAACTTTTGAGCACAACTGTAGAGCTATGTTTGATCCATTTTAGACCTGATCCGATCTTCATCCAGAAGGGAGGTCCATATCCTGCCTGGTGTCGTGTCTTTATGTTTACATGCCCCTACCCTTGAGTATTGTTTACATGTGCTAATGTGTACTTGTTTACTTTTTGCACCTGCACTTTTGATAAGGCACTAACATCATTGCCACACTGATTGATTGAGTGATGACAATTTGACTTCAGTTATGTACAGGGTTAGGCAAAATAAGTTTAAGTTCAGCCAAAACTCTTTGGTCACAAATTTTGCGTAATGATGGGCGCTTTTGTGTCTCTTTTCCTTTTTCTGGCATGACTTAATTTGACCGAATAAACTAAACTAAACTTTAAAAAGTTTTTTCTTGAGAATTAGATAATTATTTCATTCTCAAGAACTCAAAACTCTGTACCATGATCTGTCTCAGGAGGAGGTTATTGCAATATACTCAAAGAAACCAAACGTTCTTTTATTTAGTCTGCATTCATGAACCCATCCAAATGTTATGTAGCCTACTCCTCAACTAAAGTCCTCAACTGTTCTACTTGTGCTGAGGTAATTCAAGTTATCTTCAACATTTTTTTTTACTGCACAGATTTGAACCATCTTTATAATGTCAAGTATAGCATATTATTTTCAAGTAGTTAAATATAAAATGCTAAAATGCGGGACATGGAGAAAGATTTTACACATTCCTACGTGACGCGCGGGTGAGAATATCTTCGAAGCAACCTTGAGTTATAGTTACACTACTTTCACAGCGGCCTTAGAAGCGGATCGCCTTTGTGCATTGTTGAGCATGAGGCAATGGCGGTGCAGGAGTGACATTTGAGGGAACAATCCGCCGAGACGTGACGGAGGAGAGCGAGGAGCGGGGCCGATCGGGTTTACTCTGTCGCCCCTTTGTGCGGTGTGTGTGCGAGCGTTGATTAAAGACACTAGATTCTTTAAGCACATTAGGGCCATTTTGTGCAATTGTTTCACGGCCTCTTCCATATCCGCCCGCACAAAGGCCTGAGACGGCAGCACAAAGCCACTCCGGGCCGATCCACTTTGCTCTATCACACGGAGCGCAGGCACAAGCAGGATTTAAACTGTAGCGGCGGCAGCGGCGGGAGAAAGTGAGTTCAGAGGCTTATCACGGGAAGGGCACGCCGAGCACCAACAAGAGGCTGCGACAGAGGGGAAGTTTGTTGTGTGCTAATAATAACGCATTGTGTTTGTGTCAATGGGGTTTCAATTCACAAACAAATGAGAGTATGACAGTTACGCACATTCAGTTTGCCCTCAGAGCTCATGAAATTGTTTGTTTGTTTGTTGACTGCCAATGTTTTTATGTCTGAGGGTTTTCCAGTAAGTTGGTGGGCCGATTTTCTTCCTTGTCACAAGAACAGGGACCAAACCTCCCAATTGTAGCCTGTACAGATGTCCGTGTTTTACAAAAGAGAGTGAAGAGAGTCTGGGGAAATAATTTACCTCATTGTGTGTTTTCAAATGGATATTTGATTCCTGTTGAGTGTAACAATATTCATCAAAATCATCTGGGGGTTAGGGGTTCTATGCTGGAGGGAGGCCTGATGTTGCCAACCCCAGGCCTACTGTATTTCAAGTGGCTTGCACTGTTGTAAGAATAATGGAAAACAGGAGCGCTGCTTGAGTCCGGACATAAAGAACAACAACAAAAAAAAAAAAAAATACAAATAGTAACAATACATTATGGTGCTCAATTGGGAATAATTAGATTACACTTTCTGGGTCCGAAAAGTGAAGCAGACTTCAGTCTAGCTTTTCCCAAAGCCAACAAAGCCCAAGGCACACTGTTTTTGTAGAGAAATCTTAAAAACACTTTATTTTGACATGGCTATTAGCCAGCATGGCCTTCCTCAGGATCCAAACAGACCAGAAGGTGGAGGCACCTCCTTTAAAAAAAAAAGGAACCCCACTACACTTCAATTAGCTCATAATTACTCTCACTGTTTTTTTCTCTATTCACCTTATTCTGCCATGCCCACTTTTGTTGTAAAAGCATTTCCTGTTTGTCTTAGCACTTCCTGTGAGCTGGGATACCCATTGTTGTCAATGTAAGAGAGTAAATGGGAATAAACATGGGAAAAAAACTTGCATAAAAGCTCTAAGTAAATAAGTTTGTGTGGCTCAGGTTTAGTTTCAGTGGAAGGATGGAATACTGTAAATGCCCAGAAAGGTCCATTTGGTCTTCGAGGGTTAATCTTTTACAATTTTACAGTGGTCTGTTGAAAATAATATTGTAAAAGACACTGTAAATCAGTAGTTCTCATCTGGGGGGTCATGCCGCAAAAGTGGGTCATGGAATCATTTTTAGTGCAAATCTTTCATGGGGAATATTTGTGACGGGGCATGAGTTTTCCGAGCTTAAGTCGGCAGCACAAGATCGGAGAAAAACAGCAAAGAAGTGATTTGTTTGAAAATGAGTGATTTTCGCTTTTTTGCAGAATCTGTTAGTTGAGATCACGGAGAAGCCTCTTCATGTTTCAGATAACAGTATTGGTATCTTTAAAAGCGTACATTTTCGTTTGAAAACCGGGTGTATTTTCAGAATATTCAGTGGGCGTGTGCCGTGGCACAGTTCATTTAAATACTCATCTAATTCATCTAATTTCCGAGTATTCTCCTAGTAAAAAGCTTAAATTGCATACTTTGCGTTGTCTTCATCCGAAGAATTCTCCCTTAGAAGTCCCAATATGTCCCTTTCTGTCGTTGCCACAAGCTGCTTTTACTTTGGAGCCTCCGAGTCTTTGTGTGCAATCCTGTTGTGTTCTTTCCCAGACAAGATGCCTGTGGTCCCGCATAGATCAGTGGCAAATCCCGGCCCATGTCTGGAGTCTCATGGGATGTTTACCCCTTTTTCACAAATGTAATCCATATGAAAGTGGCGCCAAGTATCATGAATGAGAGAAATGTCATGCTTCAGCTTGTCTGCTGCCATTTCAGCATCGAAAACAAACTTCTTTTTTTTTTTTTTTTTCGACGCGCTGCGTCACCGAATAGTGTACGTCACTGTGCCAGGTCACCGCACGCGTCACCGCCAACTGCTTGATTGACAGTCGCTTCAGCCAATGACAAAGTGGACAACGGAAATGAGATGTAAATGAGGACCATTGTCAAACAAGGCCAGTTAAGAAAGGGCTTAGCTCAGGATTATCTATTCCAAAGCGTCTACCTTCAAAAGCCACAACGTCTCCAAATATCATCAGATTTCCATGTGTTACACATCATTGGAAAGCTTGGACACTACACTTTCAGAATATGTGAATAACTCAAAATGCCCCAAAATCGACTTGTGCCCCATTTTGCCATGAGCTGACACATTTTTTAATGTGTATCTGCTAAAAATGTACAAATACATTCCTGATTCTGATAGAATGAATTGTTTAAGTGTTATATGATTATTCAGTGCTCATTCAACTATATAATTTGTAGGAAAAGACAGTATTTTACAATATGTATATGTATGTTATGGCTGTGCTCCAATACCGTATCGACAATATATCGTTATACTACAAACAATAAACAGAGTACTTGACAATATGTGTATTGTATCAACGCACCTGTATCATGATACACCAATAATAAAATAATATGAATTTAATGTGCATGTTTGACCCCATGGTTTACTGTATCGGGATACGTATCGTACCGTGAAGTTGTTGGCAATACCCAGCCCTAATCTACTAAATTCAATTCTTATTTGGGTCGCAGCTGGGCATTACAGATTGATGGTGGGTCCGGACCCCACACCAGTTGAGAGCCACTGCTGTAAATGACTTATTTTTTTTCTCTATTTTAAATCTGATGTTGTTATGTGCTTTAGGTCTGGACAATACGTTTCTTTAAAGCTGGTCTATTGTATAATCTTTTTTGCCTGAAGATTGCTGCATTATCCATGCATTACACACTTCATAATGGCTACAGTGGCCGCTCTCGACACTCCATCTTCAATAGCCTCCAGTGCTCTTGTGTAAATTCTCCTCAGAATTAGAATAAGAGCCTATGCATTTCATTTGCAATCATTCCCTAAAAATTCAAAGTCTGGAGGTCCGCGCGCCGCACAAAAGCGCTTTCCAATATTCAACAGAAGGACGAAAATGACTGTGTTAGAGAGAGCTGGACCCGAGCCAGCCAGCCACCATACCCCTGAGTAATAATTAAGAGCGGTGTCTAGGAGTTGTCAGTAGTCAATTACACCTCCTGTTCACTGGGGCGCACCATCTGACTGCCAGCCACGCGCAGACAGCGATGGAGAAAGACTTGGAAATGACTAAAAAAAAAACCTAAGATTACCGTTTGAGCGGGGGATTTGGAGACCGTTTTAAAAACCGTCGGTCAGGACGCGCCAGTGACCGAGCGCCCTGCGAAACATGAAACCATTATTACCGATTCGCTCAGAACAGGGACTTTTTGCGGCTGCGTTAATTGAAGCTTCGGCTCGTGTCAATTTCCAATTACTTTTATGCTTGCCTACGGTTAATGCGCGGACAATGGCGGGTGGGCGGCTGGCTGCGCGGAATGAGGGAGGGTCCAGGCGCTGAATAATGTTAAAGGGAGGAAGGCGGGCAGTTCAGCTTCAAATATTGGGACATGGTTTAGGCCAAACACCAGCAGCTACTCGTAAAACCCAATATGCCACTGAAAATAGGCTGGTGTAAATGCTATGTCCCTCTAACCAGCGACACGGAGCTGCACTGGTGAAATTCAAATAGGTTTGCACATCAATTTTACCAAACGGTGGGTTTCAAAGTAAATTGTTGTCAGTGCTAAAGTGAACATGAAAATGTTTCGTGAAAGTAGTTTTTTAAATCTTTTCAACATGTTTTTACTACTTCCCTGGTACATTGACACCAGAGATGTTTCCCATGTGCCATCACAGTTTTCTCCTCGGGGTTAACGCTATGGTTAAGGTGAGGAGTAGGACTGGGAGCCTTGATGCTGAAGCTGCCAGTGGAGGAGTACACAGGGAATATCACGCAGAGGATGGTGAGAATCAGGATCTTGGGCTCTTACCGGTCGATCTACGTTCCTACTCCTAGCAGGGTGGCTGGGCGCACCCTTATAGAGATACAGTGAGGAGTTACCCGGGAGGAGCTTGGAGTAGGGCCGCTGCTCCTTCGTAGTTTACTTCTTCTTTAGTCCTGGTTTAATCCAGATGCAGTCCGTGATATTGTCTAATTTTAGACCTGTTTTTCTCCTGGTTTGTTCTGGTTTAATCATAAAAACCACTGAATCACGATATGACAATGTTTCCAAAAAAGCAGAACATCATGGAGATCAGATCATGATTGGATTTTTATCATCATATCGTCCCGCCCTACACACATGTCTTTGAGCTGGCCTTGGAACGCCTTGGGATCCCCCAGGAAGAGCTGGAGGAAGTGTGTGTGTGTATCGGGAAGTCTGGGCAGAAGAAAATGAATGGATGGATGGGTCTTGGGCTGATCAGAGTCATCAATGTAACCTATTTGTTTGACTGTGGACGTCCCATTGTTCCTCTATGCCAGTGGTTCTCAACCTTTTTTAGTCACCACCCCCAAAATGATGACTGTTGGTGTTCTGCGACCCCCACGGTGGCACAGTGGTTAGCGCTCGTGCTTCACAGCTAGAAGATCCCGGGTTCAATCCCAGTCCACAATCCTGGGTGGTGTCTTTGCATGCATTATTTGGTATTGGATTGAAAGGACTATCACTAGTATCATCCGGCTCTAGTCTTGTCGTAACAAAAGTCTAAAGAAAACATTCTCCCAAACATTTTCTGTGACCCTGCTACATAAAACATTACTACGGACCGAATTGTGCCAAGTAACAGTCTCACCGCTACAGTCTACATGTCTCAAATTCCACCTCCTTTGGATTTTTTTCATCACAAGTTAAAGCTTCATTTTGTGTCCACTCAGCAAAGACCACAATTTCTATGATCTCCCTCCCTCTCCCCTTTTCCTGGACAGGTAATATGCAGCACAAAGTCACTCCTCTTATTATTTTGGGTCCAATTGCCTCAAAAAAATTGCAATAAAGGTTCTTGACAGTGAGTTGTATTTATTTATTTCATTTCTTACCTATCCTCGGTCTCTACGGATCCTCGCAGAAAAAAAAAAAAAGGAAATTAAAATCCGTCAGCTAATGTGTCGGCTCGTAATGAAATAAGTATCTGACACTCTCTCGTATTGAAATGCAAAAGAGGTGTCCTGGCGTTACCCTGGCAATTTATCATAAAAGCCGGTGAATTTCTACTTAATATACATGAGGTACAGTGAGTTATTATAGGGGCTGGCCATTATAACAAACTTCTCAAACTGCGCAGACAAAAGGGTCACGTATAGGCTATTTCCCCCCGCGTCACTCGGGCTCGCATGATCTAAATGGGTTTCTGAAGTTCGGGGGAGAATTTCACACTTTCTTTGAATATGTTTTATGCCACGTCCCATTTTGCACAATAAGAGCCTCTTTTTTTGCCTTCTGTTCGCTTTTGCTGCGGGGGAATAAATGGGAGAAAAGGGGGGCACAGAAAGAGGCAGGGCAGAGATGTCACGCACCCACGTCCGAGTGCTTTTCGGCCGCGGTCTAATTCATCTCTGCCACAAGTCTGCGACACTTTGGGGTTTTTCTAACAGTGACGCGTCCACTCCCTTCAGAGAGTAATCAGCAGTGGGCTTTTGGTGCCACTGCAACATGAAAGTGTACAGTGAAGTCCATACAGTCCATGCGGTTGTTGTTGTGGTGGAACTGCTTTTAAAAAGGAGTTGTTTGGAGACTGCGGTGCTCAACTGGTGGAACGGGACCCAAAAATAGGTCGGCAAAACATTTTTTGGGCGGTCAATGAAGTGTCTGCTGAGTTCTTCTGGTAGTATTGCACGGTGGCAATATACAGTAACAGCAGATTCAAGCCTCACTGCAAAGTAACAGCAGTATGTTGTTGTTGTTGTAGGACTAAATGTTTGTAGTACTATACATCACGTGGTGTTGGTGAATTCCCATGCCACATAAGTTAAGAACCACTGTTAAGATAAGACAATACTTTATTGATCTCACAGTGGAAAAAAATCACTGCTCTTAAGACAGGATTACATAATAAAATAAATAATAAAATGGAATTAAAAAAAATATATATAGTAATGTCTCTTAGCATCTCTCTCTAAAGTAAACCATACAAGCATCTATGGCCTACATATAGACCATTCTCAGTCTTGCTGCCAACCAATGCAATTGAATAGAGAAAATAGAATGTTTTGATTTGAATTGTCCATTGCAACCCATTGTTGCACGCTCACCGATGATGTCAGCTGAGAAAGGTCTATAGGTGACAGTGGTTCAGATGAAGAGGTCGTCTTCTAATCAGAAGTTTGTCCTTTTGTGCTTCACCCACTTTGCTGGTGTGAATTTGGAGCGTGATGAATGAAGGAGTTCAGAGGGAACAATGGCGCAGAATGGTATAAGCCTTGTTTCCTTCAGTCTACTCAAGGGCGGCTGTGGCTTCAATAAAAGCTTACCCCCATCAAACAATAATGACTACAGTATAGTGCTTGTGTAGTGCTTTATGAAGATTGTAAAGTGCAATAGAATAATATAATTTTTTATTACATACAGGATAGTGCACACATGCTGTGGCTTCTCTCTCCCAAAATTCTAGCCTGGCTTCCTCCATTACATACCTGGGAAGACAGTCTGGTAGTCCACGGTTGGGGCAGCAGCAAATCGAGACTCAAGGCGGGACTAACAAGCCCAGAGGAAACCAAACAGAGAACGGCACGGGTGTGACGTAAATGCACAGGCAGCGAAAACGTCTTTTTTAAACAGAAAAGCCTTCAGCGCAGCCCGTTTTTGTGGTTTTATGAACAGTTCCAGCTCATTTAAAACAGAAGATAAGACAGTGGTAAGACTTTGCTCCGTTGCGGCCGCCATCTTTTGGTTGTTGTGGTTCTAGGCCGGGCGCATTATGGGAAATTCTGGAGCTGAAAATTACGTATTGCAAACTGCGCTGTGATTGGTCCATCCAGATTAGACTGGAGATTATGAGTCATTCAAGCCGCAGACTCCCAGACTGTCTTCCCAGGTATGTAATACATGGAGGAAGCCAGGCTGGCGTTTACCCCAACATTCCACTTAATTTGAGATTTTGGCATAATCCTCTCCTAACCAAAAGCAAATCGTCAAATGTCCAATGAAAACCTACACCAGACTTACTCAGAGCCATAAAACTTTAAAGAAAGGTGACTTGGACACATATTTAAATGGCAGACACATTTCACATCGCCCTAAAAACCACAGTGAATGTAATGATATATTGCAAGCCCCATAAGATGAATCATTGGTTCCTAATCTGCAGAGCGAGCGCACTTACAGGCATCAATAGTTAACAAAGCTCATGATTGATACGCTGTGAACCCGCTACAATCAAAAAGGCTGCGGACAATGGGGAATAATGCTCTGTAGCCAATAATATCAAATGTGGCCAGTGTTCGCGTGATTGATGAGTTTTGTCAGCTAACAGCCCAAACAGCCTCCGCGTGCGCCACGTGAATGATTAATGAGAGACAGCCTGATCAAATTGTGTCGAGCTGTGAAAAAAGCCACAAAATACACGTGGCTTTCTGTTATGAATGTGATAGCGTGTGATTTGTTCATGCCGATCGTATGATACGGTCAAAATACATGGCATGAATGAATCTCTCAGACGCAGGCTATTAATGTAAATCTGAGTGGTTTTGACTAGGGTATAAAGGCAATATACTGTACCTGATTTTTAGTTTTGTTTACACCAATGAAAGAGGGAGCGGAAGTTCATTATCATGTTTCACAACTTTCAAGGTTACATTAATGCACAAAAAACAATCTTATGGAGGCCGGGAAGGGACATGAGTGAGAAATAAAAAAAAAAGGGGTGATTACGTTGTTATAGTAGGCTATCTTGGGGCCTGAGAGGGTTCCGAAAGAGGCTACATGACTTCAATATCCATTTTAAATGGCTGTCTGAGATGATTTAACAGTGCCGAAAAGCAACCAAACATTTAATGTCCTTGTCATTGATGCCAACATTGAAATAAAGATAAATACGCTCTTCAATCGTCATGTCGTAGATAGAAGTGGACCATGGACGAACGCTGCCGCTCGTCAGTTTGTTTAATATAGTGTAGTGTTCACTATGGAGGACCGACAGTGCCAAAACTATACAGAAATATATAAATAAAAAAATTATGAAATGTTTAAAGAAATTTTATACTTATTTAAATACTCATACTAATTTGGAAACAAATACACACAATTTAAATAAATTATTGCCCTTTAGATTTTTTATTTATTTTTATATTTATTTATTCTTTTAATTATGTATTTATTTATTTTTATGTTTATTTATTCATTTATATATTTATTGATAGTTTTGGCAGTCGCGGCCCTCCATAGTTTCACTATCTCACAAGCAAGCGTTTAATGTCCTTGTAATTGATGCCAAGATTGAAATAAAGCTTATTACTCTCTTCAATCTTCATGTCGTAGATTGTTTACGCCCCCCGACTTAACTAAATCGGGGCCCTGACTTAATCACCCCGTTTATTTTTTTATTTCTCACTAATGTCACCTCCCGGGCTCCGTATTTTCCAGGTAAATTAAGATTTTAAGTGTGAAAAACATACCCCATTAGCAGATTTAGTTACTCAAATTAAGGGCAAATATACTTTTTTTTTTCAAGAAAATTCACTACTTTTTATTGAATTTTAGTCAAACTTAAATAATTAATACTGATGGAGAGGAGATGTAAACTAAACTCCACACAGAAAGGCTCAGGATTTGAACCTGACCACTGAGCCACTAAGAAGGTCACATAGGAAATAAGCCACTCCGTCACTGTTCGCCCCTCACTTCATTACTATTTTCCAGGATATTTCTTGTCCCCGTGCACATTTGCATATCTTAATGATGTTATATTGAAATTAAAAACAATTTATCTGCACAACAAAGGGTTATTGGTGGACTATCAGCCCATTTCTACATATTTATGGGGAGCGAGGGGCGAGGAGTGACAGGAACAATAATGTATTACCTCTTATCATATAATAATTCTGTTGTGTTTGTCTGAATGAGAAAAATGGCTCCTCTTCGTCGTGTTGAGCACTTGTTTGTTTGATAAAGCAGTGAGGTGCGGCAGGTATCTCAGAAAGAGCCGCTATTAATCAAGAACTTGTAAAAACATATTGCACATTGTACCCACTGGCCACTTCCTGATTGGATTCTGGATGCACAATAATAAATGCTCTTACAAAAATGAACTCCGACTAAAGATGTATTGCTGATTTTGTTTATTTAGCAAAATTATTGTCATGGACCAAGGAAAAGAGATTTGTACACAAGATAGGTACATAACTTAAGTCACAAGGTGCCAGTATAAAGCCAGTTACTCTGTTTTACATCATAATAGGCCATGCACAGAAGCACATAACATGATTAAGATTACCAAATGTTTAGCTTTGAATAAACAAATATAAGTTCTTATTTCTTATGATCAATCAGAATGTTTTGATAGGCGATATGATCTTGATCTGACCATACTCTTATAGTTTTGCATAATTACAGGTCACTAGAAGTAGATCCAGCTTAATAACATAATACTTTCTTAGTATAAGAAAGTATTATGTCCCCGGGTCCTCCAATCCACCCGGGGACGTTTTCCAGTTTAAATTTCTTCTGCAACTCTTGCTGAACATTGCTATTGGATTCTGGTCGACCTAAATTCTCCACTAGCCCATCCGTCCAAGAGAAATGGATCTTTCCTTTAAATTGGTTTTCTCCGAGGTTTCCTCAATTTTTTTACCATGTGATTTCTGGTTTTTT
>OMNZ01033598.1:0-10715 GCA_900303255.1 Lesueurigobius sanzi | reverse complement strand
CACCTGGCTCCCCCGCTCGCTGAATGGTCCGAGGCAATTCAACCGATGTTAACGCAGCCACTGAGATCAGACCCAGACTGTAACATGTAGGGAAATGATAATTGACTGGAGTTTACGGATGGCTAAGGCCAGGCTACCATGTGCCATGTATGCAGTCAAAAAATATATCAGAGGCACTACTGTGTACAATATATATATATGTATATATATATAGTCCTTTATTGAATCATGGACTATGCGTTTCAACACATACATGTCTTCGTCAGAGCAAGCGTGCACTTGTATATATTTTTGTACACGGTATCACAGGAGTCATCTCAAAGGGCATCACAGACATAACAAAAAACACAAAACAAATCAATATCAAACATCAAACAATAATAAAACAAACAGATGTAATGTCATACAAATGTAATATCTAAACAAAACAAGCCTATCCCATATCCTTAGACCCTCCTCCGCGGCAAGAAAGAACTCTAAACATCCTGTGGGAAAAACGAAGAAATCTTGAGGAGAATCACAGTGGGGAAGGTATCCACTCCTATGGACGGATGGGTGAAAGATGGTTCCTAGGCCACTGATGCTGTCCAGTCCCGCTGCGACCGCTGTTGTTCAGGCCTGCAGTCGTCGCTGGATCTCCAACAGCCAGGAATGTAAACCACTCCCCTAACGAGGGTGGGACAGAGAAAGTGGACACAATGTGTATAGTCTTTAAAATGGAGACTGTGTCTGCTTCTTTAACATGAGATGGAAGTTGATTCCATAAAACCGGAGCTTGGTAGCTGAAGGCTCTTTTTCCTATTGTGCTTTAGAAATGTGTGGAATCTCCAGTAGTTCTGCGTGGCACTGTAGCTTCTTGGAGATAGATTGGAGCCATATCATGTATGGCCTTATGTGAGAAGAAGGATTTTAAATTTAATTCTAAACTCAACAGTAAAACCAGTGGAGAGACTTCAGCACTGGGGTTATATGCTCTCTATTAGTCCCCATTGATATTCTAGCAGCTGCATATTTGTGGATATAATACTGTAGATATACAGTATTTAAGCATTTTCATTAATTACATGAGCTTTCAGGCTAGTACCCTGAGCATGTAAACTCATCCCTGTGGAGAATTTGGGTGTTAGAAATGTGTTTGGAAAATTAGGAATGCGTTTGAACACAACTATCAATTTACTACTCCCCCTTTCATTGATTGTGATGACAAAAAAAAAAGGTATAGGACCATAAAGACTTGACTGGTCTCAGAGACTTGTCTACATCTCTGGGAGACTTAGAATGACTTGTAATGTATGAGATGATCCAGTTATGACCTGTACTTTTTGTAAGTTGGTCCACTTATCCTTCTCCCGCCAACACATAATGCACCCTGCTATACGCTAATATGCTAAAAGCTGGTCACCATTTTCATCATCACTCTGCCACGCTGCAGAGGTATAAACGCCGATCCAAGCCCGCTCCTCTAAGCTCTCGAATGGCCCGGGGGCTGCAGACCGAGTCCGACCTCTTGTGTCTCCTCTCCCAATCCAAGATTAGCCTGTCTTCTTCTTGTCTAAATCCAGCAGAAACGTGGCATCCTGACTCCTGCACCTCACCACAATTACCGCACTGCCTAATCCTTCGCCTGCCTCCGTTTTCCCCCCACGTCGCTGAGAGGGGTAAAAGATCCTCCTCTCTCTCTCTCGCCTTTTGCTCCGTGGCAGTTAAGTGTCTGCGGAATGAGTAAGCCCAGTGACAGCTTATTAATACTTCTCTCTTCTCCGAGGTTTAGCACTGGTCACTCTTAAGTATACTGTAGTGGATTAGAAGGATTTGCTTGTAGCTCAGGTTGGATTTGTAAGAGGAGAGGAAAAAAAGGAGGTATTGCCAACCATTTCGCCGGGTTTAAGAAGTCACAGGAAGGGTCCGCGGGTGAATTGTGCACAGGGCCGATGGTCTTAGCAGATACGCAGTGAAACATGAGGCTGAGGGCTCGTGGTCACTCCTTTCTGTGGAGTGCTACTTGATCCACTCAAGAGTCGAAGCGCTGTCCAGGCTCCAGTTTGAAGTAGCTACAGTGGGCATAGAAATGAGGGGCAAGCCGGCGTTTGTAGCTTGGAGGTTCAGTGAGTGGTGTGTGAGGTAAAGTCACTGCAAGAAAATGGGACTGGGTTTGATTTTTGAACCATGTGGTGCCTTTCTGTGTAGAGTTTACATGTTCTGATTCTTCCTCTATTTTATACATATTGGTGTGTGTTGAGTAATATGCTGGTAGGTTCTGAATGAGACTAAATTCTGATGACAACTATATCAATTAAATTGCTTAAAAAAACTATAAAGCTGAATTATTTTGACTAGTTTAATAACTTGTCATCGATCTTAAAAGCCTGATGGAATACAAGATTTTTTTCTAATTTGTTTTGTTCTCCTTTAGCATATCGTTGACTCCGAATTTGTGGACTGTGCATCTAATTCTAAAACATTCGTATCAACTTTATGAACTTGCAGGCTACTTTAGTTAGCATTAGTGACTGTGAAGTTACAAAATGATAAAAACACCCTGTGAATAATTGGGATGCTAGAAATATGTTAAGAAAGTCACGACTGACGTTGAAGAGTTACAGTGACTTTAAAGCCAAAGTAAGCAATTCTGTATGGCTTTTAGTCATCATAGATGTCAGTAGTGAACCCTGCTTTGCCCCCCTCACCCACGCTCCCCACTCCATCGCCACATACGGCCCTGGAGATGCTTCCAAATGTAACAGGAAAACAAACTTACCAGAAGAATAAATAATATATGTAGAAAAGTGAACATATTGATACTCGTGCATCATGTAGGGTTGTCACGGTATGGAAATTTTACCTCACAGTTATTGTAACCAAAATGATCACGGATTTCGGTATTATTGCAGTATTTTTTTTTAAAGTGTGTTGAACATGTTCAGAAAGCATTGATAGTCCTACACAAAGTCATAGGCAAGGTGTGTTTTGAACTCTATTTGTGCAATGGAAGCGAATGGGCGAGCGAGAGTCATGCTATCTTTCAAACTTTTGTGGATGTAAGGAAACCATTTGCGGTGGCAGATCATCCATTCATCCTCAAACTTTACAGATATATTCTGAAGTACAGTCTTTTGGAAGTGAATGATTAAAGAAAGAAGTACTCGTCCTCGATAAGAATTTAAGGACCAAAGTCAACGTAACTTTTCAAGGATAACAGCGCTCGTAGTAGTAGTCCGACAACGAGGATGAGCCCAAAGTGGTTGTCTACGTCTCTGACCAAGGCTAACACCGCAGATTGTCATGTAGTAAACACTACGGGGCTATGTTAACATTACTGACAGACGGATAGACAGACGCATTCTCACAGAATTATTAACTTACCTTGCATTGGCTATAGCCTAGAGTTGTGGAGATGGTCACGCAGTATCAATGCCTTTTAGCAGACACTTTTTTCCTCCATGTTCTGCAAACAGAATAACTGTCCCGATTGGCATTCTTGAAATCCCCAAATTATGTCCATACTGATAGATGTCCTGAGCGCTGTTGTTTCCTCCTTCGGCCGTAATTTCAGCTTTGAAAAAGTTTACACTGTTGTAGGCTACAAAGTGCACCTGCACAGCAACTTCAGCCTCAGAGGAGAAGCTGGAAAGGCTCACGGTGGCTGACACTGCAGGCGCGGTAATCCATCCAGATAATACTATTTTTATAGATTAAAACGGTAATTTTAATAGTCAACATTTTTACCGGGGTTTACCGCTACACCGGTAACCGTGACATCCCTATGTGCATGTGTTTATAACAAATCTTCTACCAATCTTTTCATGGCCCAGCTCACTGCCATCTCTTTTTGTCTTTACCCCAAAGCTTGGGTCTTTCCAAGCAGCTGATGGTAAACGTTGGAGACTTGTTGGAGGACTACCTGTGTGTCCACTAAGCTAAATTCTCTTTTCACTACAATTGCATACAACGAAAAAAGTTATATTCTGACAACTCAAGTGCTTAGTTGATAATGCACTTGAGTTCATGGCACCCTGCCATGTGATAACCTGTAATAGAAGTGTAACAGTAATAAAATACATATACTGCCTGTGCCAGAATTTTAATGTAAAGTAAGTAACAAAAAGTAAATCCCTCCCTTTATTGATCTGAAGAATCAGTCTTCCAGTCCAATCAGGAGGGGAGAGGGAAGTTGTTTACTTTTCAAATTTCTCACTCTCCTCATTTTGCAAACTTACAGACGTTTGTCCCTTTGACAAGATCTTAGAAGTACTGTACATTCAAACATTATTGGGTTTATGCAAACAAGACACTTCAATGTAAATTCAAGTTTGTCCTAGGGTACCTATTAGATTGGATTGAGCATAATACAAATCATTGCGTCAATAATCTGATGTTGCTTCCTTGGATATTTTTGAGTTATGTGGGCAATGGTCAAAAGTGTGAGCGAAGTCTTGCATACCCACTCAAGGCTAATAGCTATATTTGTGTTCACATTCCCTGCTGTGAAAGGAACAAAGAAAATACATGGGCCAAGCCTTTCAACCACTCTTGACCAAACTTGTAATCTTTAGTCTGTGCTTATGTGCAAACTCAAAGAAAAAAAGTGAAAATTTCACAACCGAGAATCTGATGCATATCTTTAGCATAAATTTCCAGTTTCTCCAAACAATGACCACGCAGCCCTTTAAAGCAGCGCGGTACAAACTGTGCAACAATGAGTGCGGTGCTTACAGCGCTGAGAGCTGTGCTTAAATGCATCATCCCTGTGGCTTAGCACGGCTTGGCTGCGTCTATGAGCACTGGCTGTCTTTAAAGCGTTTGTTTGCCTGCAGGCCCTCCGATTCTTTCTCCTTCTTTTCTAGCCCTGCAGATTATACTTTTTATATTTATTTCAGAAACCTAAATGGACTGGGATCGATCAATACCTCATTGTGTGCGTAACGAAAGCGTCTCAGGAGGGGGGCAGCCGCTGTGACAGATGTTACAATTTAGATTTGCTTTTCTTTCCTTTGCGACTCGACACAATGGCATATCGAAAGGAATTCCAAAAGCTGTTTTAAATTGATTTAAGTTAGCGTCTTGTCATAAAGCGCTGTTTTCACAAGTATCACAAAGCGTCTGAAAGAGAGTAAAAGAAATGCCGCCGCCTCCGCGCTGCCCATAAGCCATTGTCGGCTCCTGCCCAAGCCTCAAAGTTAAAACGCCTGGACAGATTTGCTCAGAAGTCCCTTTCAGAAGATATTTTTTGAGGCAAAGATAGTCATCAAAGAGAATAAACAACTTACTTTGGAGAGGAGGGAGGGGCATGAAAGAGTTTGCAGGCAAAATGTCCCACTGCTAACAAAATCAAGGAAAATAGAAGGGCATCAGCTTCCTCTGAGCGCCCGTATCAAATGTCCCACCCGAAAGGAGGATCCACAATGAAAGACAGCACTTGTGCATAATATAGCGATTGACATGACATACGGCCACAGCTGCGGAAGAAAATGGGGAAAGAGCAGGTCTTTTATGTTCACAAAATGGGACGCGATTAAGGTTTTTGATGCTCAGAGCCAGGCGCGTTTCTCTGCATCAAAAGGTGAGATCTTAGGTTTGTTTTATTTCCAAAGCAGCGGTTTGTTATTATAATATGAATAGGAATTATTACTGAGGCAATTGTCACAAGGACAATTGAGGTCTGTTGCTGACGGTGGCCCAAAAGGTTCAACAGCACACAGTGAGACTCAAGAACGGTAGAAGGCACTGGATTTCTCTCAGTGGCTCAGGTGGTTACAGCGGTCGCCCGCAGACTCAGAGGTCAGTGGTTTGAATTATGACTCCTTGGACAACACACAACACTCACCTGCCCTGTGTGAATGTAGTGTGTGGTTGGTGGTGCTCAGAAGGGATGATGGCTCTCTCAATCCATTTACATTCTCTTCTTCTTCTTCTGTCATGCCATTGTTTCGTTTTTTTCCCATTTGTTTTCCCACATTCGCACGCACAAGCTCACTGTCAATCATTCGGACCTATTGTAGTGGTAGGGGAAGAGGAAACCTACGCAGACACGGGTAGACCATGCAAACTCCACACTGGCCCGGGATCGAACCTGGGACCTTCTAGCTGTGAAGCACGAGCGCTAACCACAGTGCTACCGTGCCATACCCTCCTCCGCTCCCATCTTCATGGCAGCAGCAGAACCACCAGCCTTCTCAGACTCCTCACCAAAATCACCAGACCAAAAACAACCCACTGTAGAATATAATTACAGTTTATTAATCAATCAATAATTCATAAAAAATGGGTATAGTACTGCCCCCACTGACTTGTTGCTGATTTGGTTTGTGGCCTCACCGTGATACAACAAAACACTAAACATGTTTCATTTATTTTTGTTCAGCGCAAGAGTCGCCTCACATCAAAAAAGTGAAAATTTGATTCGCAATGTCCAAACTGATGCAATGTCTAACAAGCCAAGAGTATCCTGCATCCTCAGACTACACGGCACGGAAAAACGAGTGGGGAAAACAGAAAAACCTGGAGGAGATCCCCAATGAGGAGAGAACAACTCCCATGAACGGACAGGCTATAGGTAGTCCCAAGGCTGATTAGAGTCCGTAGCTAACATCCAGTCGGAGTCCAGTCCTTCAGCATCAAACAGCCAGTATCCAGGCATCTAAAACAGAAGCCACTGCCCCGGGGGACGGAGGAGTAGGACAAGGAAACTCCATGTGAAAAGTAATGAACAGACTAAAGGTAAAATAAATACTGTAACATTGTTTATACAGTAGAGTAGGAGGACAAGAGGATAGGGCTCAGTGTACCATTCTTTGCTCCTTTGGCAGCCTTGCTTAGTGCTTTAGACTTGATCATAGGCTATTTCAAAGAGGAACATTTCAGCGGATCAATCATCAGCAATTGAAATAAAAGCTTGAAACAATATTGATAAAGCATCTCTTCCTCCTTTTGATTGAACCTTCTGGGCCACCATAGTTTCTCTGGCCCCAGTGACAGCCCATTTAGCCCGGAGTCTCCTCTAATCGGCGACGCCTTGAATATGGCTGTGACAGATGTTGGAGAAGTTATGCCGCGATAGCACTGGGACGTGAATGAACGAGAGAGAGAGAGAGAGAGAAAGAAAGAGAGAGAGAGAGAGAGGGGTCCGGCACAAAACATGCAATTAGAGCCTGGAGCTGCAGCGAAGTGGTCATTACTATAGAGCTAATGAGAGGCATATCTGTCCAAGCATTAAAGTCCCGCTAACGAGGGCCTGTTCATCATCTGCACTGGCTCAGAGGGAGCTCAGCCACAGGAGCAACAGGGACAAAGGGGGATCACAATAAAACCAACATCAGCATTCAAAACACCATCTTATACAACAAAAATATAAGTGTTTATTCAAGAACATCCTTCGTATCCAAATACAAAACAAGATTGATCAAATATGTTTAAAGGTACACTGCGTAACATGTTGGATTATACTGTCGCCAATACAAAACATGCTCCAAATGACCAGCTACAACACACAGAAAATGCTACTTTTGCAGTGGGTCATGAAAGGATGGATTTGGATGAGACCTATAAATCTCGTCAACATCTCCACGGAGACGAGCCGGAGACGTCCCCGCTCTCTGGGAAGTTACAAGTCCATTTTGTAGGGATTTTTCATTGACAAGAAATATCTGTATTAAAGTAGATGCTTGTATTTCATTCTGATTATTGGGTGGAAATTACGCAGTGTACCTTTTTTGATTGATGCAAAACAACAAGACATCTAATACATGTAAGCAAATAAACTTGGATAAACTTCAGAAATGTCAATACCAAGACTTTAATGGTGCTTGGTTTATGATACGAGAACCTGATTGGTACCTTTTGTGTTACAATTATTTTTTATTTATTTATTTGATGGGGACAGGGCATATTAATGGACTCTGCATTGAAATAACACTCCTGCAGACAAACAGACAACCCTCTAGGCAGATAACAGAAATGCAGAAAACACAATAAACATTATAGCAGGAGTTAGTACAGAAAAATGAATGTAAAAAGTACACTTTATGGCCACAGACTGGTTAAGCCACATTTTGAGTTGAGTTTTGATGACAGGAAATGTGGGACATTCCCCAACAGTGAGGGGGAGACTTTCCCCAATCTTACAGGCTTCCACAGTCATCATTTCTAAAGCATAATAATGTTTTTAAATTATATATAAAATGGTTTAGCTTTGATTGAAGCCGTTAGTTCATTCATCATCATTTAACATTTTTTTTTGAGCACCTGAGTTTCACAATGTTCAGCAGATGGTAAACAAAGCAAAATAAGTAAAGAACAGTTGTGACACTCAAGGAGTAGGAAAAAGCACAATGTTTATTGGCACCAACCCCCTTTGACAATTACATTTTTTAAATCAAGCGTACATTCAGTTTCTATAATCAATTTAACACACAATAAGTGATGCTTTAACTTTGTTTCGATACTTTACTCACAGAACCCAGCGCTAAATGTTTTATTATTGACAGTTCTGGGGGTAAAAAGCTGGACATGAACAAGACCAAGGCAGATTGCCCTGCATATGCAATAACCACTGCGCCTTACAGGGGATTTACAGTCGTGCTCATAAGTTTACATTCCCTTTTAATGTTTTGGCCACTTTTCATAGAATGTGAATGAGAACACAGAAATCTCCTTTCCACTCATGGTTAGTGGTTGTGCGAAACCATTTATTGTCAAAGAACTGAGTTTAGTCTTTTGAAATGATAATAGAACAGAAACTCAAATGTCCCTGATCTAACGTTTGCATGACCTTCAACAACTGCCAGGAAAATTGTTCAGGAGCAAAGAAAAACTCACTTCAGCTGAAATACAGGACAAATTGGACTCTCTGTTTCAAGATGCACAATATGTAAACTTTTGATCAGGGGCATGTGGCTAGTGTCTAGTTGAAAAGTGTAAACAAAAAGTGTTTTTGTACAATAACGGCTTCACGCAGCCACTAACCATGAGTGAAATAAAGGTTTTTGTGTTATTCATATTCTATGAAGGGTATGTAAACCTTTGAGCACAACTATATGTCAAAATAAATCATATTTTGTTAGTTTACTGTTTGTATGTAGATATAAGACTAATCTATATCTGATGAAGCATCGTGTGTTGTTCCAAAAAGCTCCAGCAACAAACTTACAATCTTCCACCTGACCTTGACTTGTACACGTCTTTTTACACCCCTTTTTTCTCCTGAAATTCAAAATGTCGAGGCTCAGCCCAGCACCCCCAGTGTCCACCAGAGGGCACTCCTGACAAGCACTTCCCACCTCCCCCTCTGCCTCTGCTGCTGTGTGGCACCACTGCGGCTGACGATCCAGAGAGATACTTTCTTCAGATAAAGCTGTGCCATGCTCCATAGGGCTCCGGATTCTTAAAGACGCATTATCGCCCTGATTCTCTCCTGATTGAGAATAGTTTTACGGGCAAATCCTCCCATAGGGCTCGAGCTGCTCCCCTTCTTTTTTACTTTGTGTCCTTGTTGTTTCTATTTAGCCCAGAAAAAAGACGGAGAGAAAGTTTGATCTGAAGCTATAAGAAAACAGCCACAATGAGAACAAATGGCTACACTCGCGCAGGAGTGAAAGAAGCAGAGAGTAAGCAGTTTAATTTGGATTTAGTTTTTGTTTTTGTGCCTTGTGTCTCTAAGGTACACAATGTGCTGGCAACACAATCGGACGAGCAAGTTTTTCTCTCGCTATTGTTGAGTCTGCAATGCTGCGTGAGTCATTTTGGAGTGTGTAATTGTGAAGGGGAAACCATATTGACCATTATTCACGTACAATGAAGCAAGTGCAGCAATGTTCCTGGAATAGGGGGGCACTTGCCTTTACACTGAAGGGGAGTCAGTGTGAATAAAAATTACCTAGAAAATAATTGGTACATTTGATGTTACAGAAAGCGCTGAAAAGTTGCAATGCCATAGGACACTTTTCAAAATAAATCCCTTTTTAATTAAGTTAGAGCTGGTTTTGAATTCCAACTCAGACTGGTGCTGTGCAGACTGCCGTTGTGTACTTGGGCAAGACATTTACCAGCTGCGTGACAGGTGTGTTTGGTGATGCTGTTATTTTGATTATTAAATTGAAGAGTTCATTTGCAAAAACAGATATCTCCGGTTTGAATTTTTCACAATATAGTTTATGATATTCATCACTGTGCTCTACAAGGGGCACCAGTGGAAGTAAAGTTAAATCAATTTGATCCATAACAAGTGTCTTCATATTTCTGATTCACTAAAATAGATCTGGTCATTAAAAACACACCTAGACAAAGATAAAATTACAAGCATACATTGATTTTTGTCAATGGCACTTATCTGTTTTTGCAAATAAACTCTTCAATTATTATTATAGCTATCACTCCTCTGGAACTATACGTGGTGGGGGAGTTTGAGCTCCTGAATGATCCCAGGAGCCATGTTGTCTAGTTGGCCTTGTTGGCGGCACGGTGGTGCAGCGGTTAGCACTCGTGCTTCACAGTAACAAGATCCCGGGTTCGATCCCTGGAGCACCCGGAGGAAACCTACGCAGACACAGGGAGAAGCAAACTCCACACAGAAAGGACCCGTACGGCCTTTCTGTGTGGAGTTTGCTTCTCCCTGTGTCTGCGTAGGTTTCCTCCGGGTGCTCCGGTTTCCCCTACCCCCAAAAACATGCACAATAGGCCAGAATGAATGAGAGAGAGTTGGTGGTGGTGGAGGGGCCGAT
>OMNZ01033587.1:0-11064 GCA_900303255.1 Lesueurigobius sanzi | reverse complement strand
TTCAAGCAGTAACATTTAGAACTATGTTCTTAAAACAAAGAAATATTCACTTATTTTTGGTCTTGATGACTAAAATAAGAAAAAATGGCTTAGTAAATATAACTTGAAATTGGAACAGTAGATCTAAATACAAGCATAGAGTTGGGTCTGTTTTGGTTTGATACTTATATTTTTCCTTTTATCTTAATACTAGATCATGCAAAATCTTTAAACAAGAAATGATATCTTATGAAATTCCAGTTCAGGTACTTTAACTTTGGGTCAATCATCTTAAAATGTGTAAAATACTTATTTTAAGCCTCACAGTACTTGAAACTAGCAGTTAATACTCAATACAAAGACTATTTCACCTAATAAGATAATCAAGTAAAAATTACCTTAAAACTAGCAAAATTATCTTGCCTGACATTTTTATTTTGAGCAAAAATTACTTGCGAGTCAAAAACAAGTATTTTTTGTCTTAATTTAAGAAATTATATCTTGCCAAGATTTTACTTTTTGCAGTGTACTGTATGTATCGAGGGCACAATATCGCAAAATGACCGAGCTGACTGACTCAGACTGAGATCGGCACATTTTATACAAACACAGACAAAAATGCTAGGAACGTATGATTGTGCAAAATGTGCAAAAGGGCCGTTTTAGTTATAATTTCCTAATTTTAGCCTTGTTTTGGTCCTGGAGACACTGCAGGTGAATAGGCGGAAAAAGAGAGAGCTAGACAGAACATTTTGAAACTTTTGCTGTGTATTACTGCCATAAATATGAGTTTAATGTTATGCATGTTCTCACAAAATCATGGGTAGAACTGAATTTATTACATTTAATTCTTTATTTTGTTGATGTACTACTGTAATAGTTGCAAAGAGAGGGGATTTTGGATCATGTTTACTTTTTGAAATGTTGTCACTTGTTATCAGTGAATAAATCTGTGAAAATTCAAATTTTGGCTTGTTTTTTGGAGTTCAAAGTTCACTAAATCAGGCAAACCAAAACTGGAAAGTTTGGTGTCTGTAGGGCTTACTGAAGTGGAGATTTGGTTGCAAGAGTGTAATAAAAAACTAATTTTGAGAAAAGAGAAGTCTCTTTTCTCCGGTTTTTTGAAAGTTTTGTAACGTCTGCACATACTGTATGTCTGTATCTCTTTTGTCTTTTGCCTCTGGCGTCTTCCACAAAGGAAATGACCATATATGGATCACAGCGTCTTGTCGGTCACATTATGTCCGTCATGTGGATCAAACATATCAAAATCTGTGAATGGATTTGCGTGGGAAACACATGTTGTGTATGTTTTCACCTGCTGTGTCTCGCCTTAAAGTGAACAGAACATACTGTACTGTGTTTAGTAAACTATTGCATTACTATTGTTGTCGCAATATTGAACACCTGTATTGCTTATTGCGAGTTCTCTGTGGAGTTTGAATGTTCGTTCTGTGTCTGGGGGGCAGTCAGATTCCTCCCTCAGCCTCAAACATGCACCCCAGCTGTGTCCCCAGGCAGAGGTCGAAGGCAGAGGTCTTCTTCTGGACTAAAGTGTATCACATGTGTAGTGCATTGAGGTCTGCTTTGCTTCACCGTCCTCAGCTCACCCTGTTCCTTCTAAACACGGCCAGGTTTTGACCACTTGCGTAACTCGCAGAATACCTCATCATCTTGCACAAACGCTGGCAAAACATTCCCATTGATCTCTTTGAAAAGAAGGACTGGAACTATCAAATGTGGACTTTTTATGTGTGTCCTGATTGGCTCTTTCATATCTCCTAACTTACATGATTGGCTGATCTGAAGTATTGCTGTGGAAATGAGAAGTATTGATGCACAAAATTGGCTAGAACTGGTCTGGTTGTGTGTCAAAAGCAAAAGGGTGACGGTAATGGTAATGGAGTGACTCAAAGAAACATTGATATGAGGTGTGTCTTTTGTATCTTAAAGGCCGGCGCTGTGCGATGTTTAAAACGTGTTTCTGTCGCTTATCTCAAAGCTGAAAAAGAAAGCGCTTTGTAAATAGGCCAGGGAAAGCGTGTCTGCCTTCATAAGTTGAAGATGTTGTTTGTAAAAACCTGGTGTTCAGCACATTAAGACAACAGCCACCTGATCCACATGTGGTGAATTAATAAAATAATGCATAAAGTAGTGTGTTTCCCGCCAGCGGCAACATTATTTTTGGTCTTTCAACCTCAGGGGAAGCGGAGGAGACTTAATTCTGTATCTACACGTGCAGCTTCTTTATATCAGACATTATTGCTGCTCTTTATGTGTTCATGTGGAAATGAACAGCAGGAAGTCCCAGACATGAAGCACTGATTATTAGTAAGTCTAATTCATATAGTCGCACCACACAGTTTAGCCTTCTGTGCGGGAACATTGACTTGTATGGCAAATGCTCAAATGGCTTTTCTCCCGTCTGTTGTTGTCAGAAAAGACTAATTATATCATTTTTCATTCGGTGCTATCCTTGAACACAATACAAGTCTAAAAGAATAAATGTGGTCAGTCTTTTAATCCAATTACATGTTTCTGTGTCTGGCACATGTCACAACATTAAGCCTGTTGCAGCTCAGTGTTGGGCATGTCATCACCCCGAACAAAACTGATACAAAACAATAAGATCCACACTTAAAAAATGTTGCATGTGTCATATAAATCTGTATTATCTCCAATAGCTTACAGTGGGGACCTCAGATCAACCAGTTTTACGACTGCTTCGGTAATAAAAGCTCACGGTAGGTTAATCGTTAGTGTTTTAGAACCCGCGATAAACGTTTTTATGTCTCATGAGCCGTAGTGCGATGGAGGCTGTGTTAAATCCTCCCCAGAACACAGCAAGGCAGTGGCAGGCCGAAAAATCCTATGTTTAAAGAGAAAAGCTGATCCATCCTTGCTGGTAATCGTCTCAGAAGAAGCATTTGGTAAAAACGGAAGTGAAAGTGTGCAGCGCTGTCTGCTGGACATCAGCCTTTACTGAGGTTCATCTGTTTCTCTCTGTCTCAATATTGAATCCATGAGATGACAGATCAGAGAAAAGACTTTATTACAAAGTACATTCTCATCAGTTTGTTTCCTTTATGGCTAATAGTAGCATTCTATGGCCTGTTTATTGTTGTTAAATATGTTTTTACAAATTGTATATATAATGTTAGGGCAGTGCGATTTGGACAAAAAAACTAATTGTGATTACCGTATTTTCCGGACTATAAGACGCACCGGAGTATAAATTGGTATAAGTTGGTATAAGTTGGTATAAGTTGGTATAAGTTTGGTATACGTTGGTGTAAGTTGGTATAAGTTGGTATAAGTTGGTATAAGTTGGTATAAGTTTTGGTATAAGTTGGTGTAAGTTGGTGTAAGTTGGTATAAGTTGGTATAAGTTGGTATAAGTTGGTATAAGTTGGTATAAGTTGGTATAAGTTGGTATAAGTTGGTATAAGTTGGTGTAAGTTTTGGTATAAGTTGGTGTAAGTTGGTATAAGTTGGTATAAGTTGGTATAAGTCGGGGCGATGGTGGCGCAGGTGGTAGAGCGGGTCTTGATTCTTGAAAGTCAAGTTATAATAATAACAATAGAATAGACTAAACAATGGGCTGAATCTATAGCTGTATGGTATGCTAATGTGACACATTGATGGTTATGCAGCTACACGAAGCATAAACAACGAACTAAAAAATATGTTAACGTAACATATTAATTCATATATAAGTCGCACCTGAGTATAAGTCGCAGGACCAGCCAAACTATGAGAAAAAGTGTGACTTATAGTCCAGAAAATACAGTATATATTTATGCAGTATATTTTTGTCTAGGCATGAGACCATGTGGAAATCTTGTCTTATGATTATCTTGGATACAATTATCTTAATTCACAATATTATCACAATAATTATTGCAAAATTTCTCAGGGTCAATTGGGTTTCAATTCTGGGGCCGTAGTTTTATGACAGTTATCTCCATAATCGATGATGCCAATTATGAAAAAATGCTACGATTAACTAATGTGCCTTGTTTTCATGGCGTTTACCGATATTATTGTTATTGTCCTGGCCCAAGTATTGTCAGCAAATACTTCTAAAACTGCTATTACACATTGCGGTACTCATTTATTACATTTCAGCTTCAGGAAACGTTGGAGGCGCGAGGCAGGAAAAAAACCTCAGCTTTTGGCTTTAGGTTATTGCAGTATTTAAAATTGCGATGTCGATTTGATTGCGATGAATTGTGCAGCCCTATATAATGTCCTGTTTCTTTCTTCGTGAACATAGTACTTTAAAGGCCTAGAGAAATTCTCTGTACTTCGTGAACAATCGTTAAATCGCTATTTTTCTCCCCACAATAATCGTGACTCAAAAATGTGGAATGGTGACATCCCTCGCTCACAGTAACTAACACGTCCCACAGCAGACTGAATGAACCACAAACAGCTTTATTCTATGCGGCGTTTCCCCGCGTGACCTGATCCGTAAGTATTTCGGTCCGTGACGGCTAATAGATTACATCATTAGGGCTGCTCTTGTTTGTCTTTCTGTTCTTAGCACCATTAGAATACAAATTTGCCGGTGCAGAAGTGAAGGTTTGAAGGCGCCGCGTGACTGATGAGCTTTATTAGGCCCGTACAAAAGTGCTGCCTGGACACAGAGCAGGTGATGAAAAGCTGCCTCCTCAGATGTTCGGGAGAAGGTCGTCCGTTGTTGTGCCTAATTATTATTGCGCGGCTCCAGAAGTCTCTCAGTCTGTCAGCTACACCTGCGCCGATGATAGTGGCCAGGTGCACACGGCGGTCAGAGCTGGAATGCCGGGGACAGCATCTCATCTCCACATTCCTACTTTTAACTTCTGATGACCTGGTTCATGACTTTGCTGGCAACAGAGTTCAAAGGCAGCAGACAGGAGTTGTATTGTTGAAAGCAAGAAGAGCAAACTGGAGAGAGGGGTAAACTGACATTAAATAGTATCGAACAAGAGCGGCCCTATATGGAAAAGAAATTAGGGCTGCAACTATCGATTATTTTAGTAATCGATTCATCTATCGATTATTTACATTGATTAATCGAGTAATCGGATACGTGTTTCAATTGTATTGAAAAACTATATTTCATGTCTTTAGAGCAGATTTTGAAAGGAGAACCACATTTCTGATAGAAATAACACTATTTATTCTTAATTTCTCATTAGTTTGTCCCTAAAGACACTGATTGGTCAGTGACTCCTGAGAACCAAAATAATGAATGTTAAACATTAATAACTTTCACATCATCTACATATTAGATTTGGACATGTTTACATTATGTTTACATTGTCAAAAATACTAACTTATTTATTGTCTGGCTCAAATTAGACAGTTCTGCAAAGAAAACGATTAATCGATTACTAAAATAGTTAATCGAGTAATCGATTAATCGTCGATTACTTGATTAATCGTTGCAGCCCTAAAAGAAATAGCCATACAGGTGCGATAATATTATTGCAGCTTTCCAGCTCGTCTCCATGGAGATGTTGACTAAAGGCAGCCAAATATGAGATATAAATAACCTTTTTTACCTCATGAGCTATGAAAATGGCAGTGGGCTACTTATGCATCAAAGAAACACAGGCACAACCAAGAACAGAACAGCCAAGATGATAATTCAACACAATAAAAAAAACAAAACAGTAGTTTCCGCTTTCTACTATGTTTGGAGATGTCATCAGGAGTGTGTAGAAATGTTGAAAAGCTTTGGCGAGCTACTTGGAAAGGGCTGTCGAGCTAGCGGTTGGAGATCCCTGGGTTAGGTCCTCCCATAGGCGCTGATCCTGTGGGTGCTGCGGGGCTCAAGCACCCAGGCAAATCTGTGAGCACCCAGGCAAATCTGTGAGCACCCAGGCCAATTTGCCCTGATCACAAAATGCTTCAGTTGGTATAACCTGTAAATCATGACAGCAGTCTCTTTTTGTCTTCTCTGCTCACACTCAGGCGCGGGTCAGACTACTAGAGTAATATGAGCACAGCCGCGAGCCCGACTAACTCTCCGATTAGCTCAATGTGCTAGAGTCACGGCTAAAGTGACTGAACCGTAAGCAGGAGGTTGAGAGTTGAGAGGCCTCCAGGAGCTGAGCAAACACTAGCAATGTATAAAACTAAGAGCCGCTGCCTACATTTAATTTGTATTATTCGCACTGCTGACTGCGGAGATGCATGAAGCCCACGTCATGTGTGTGGCACATGTTACAAAAGAAAGAAACATCACTGGGATTCGATCCCACTATCTCTAACTTATGAGGTAAGCGGCCTAGCCCTAGAGCTAAAACTCCAATAGTTAATGGACGTCCTCATCCAAGTCCATTCTTTGTCGGGGTGAGGGTTAATGTGGTTGTGGTTATGGCATGTTTTGCTGGCAACAGTATAATCCAAAACCATTTCAACATGGCATGTTTCATTCAATATAAACACATTGTTTTCCAGTAAAATTGTGTCAAAACGCGACTAAATCAGACTTCAGTACCCATAATGCAAACTGATGTCACTGAGCCTTATCTGGAGAAGGGTCAATGATGTTTTGATTTGATCAATTTGGGATGTTGGGTAATGTTTGATTTGTTTAAAATATTCCTTGTTATGTGTAAATCAGCCTGTCCAGGGACGACAGATGGAAATGAGCACTTGTGCTATAAGCTGCCAAAATGCATCTTTCCTGTTTAAGGTTAATGTGTATTGTGCCTCTGATTCAAATAAATAGAAATAAAGTAAACTAAACAAGGCTACACTTCAACTAAATTAGGAAAATGATCATAAAAACTGAACTACTGCATTTACAAGTGCATATTTTGTTTTAGGCTGATTTTGCAGTATATTATGGCTTCTTGCAATATGGATATTGCATTTCCTAGTATTGCTTTTGCCATATATCACACAGCCATAGTCAGAAATATTTATAGGTAGGTGAAATCCAGCCAAAAACCCAGATACCACCTTTCCATATTGACATAAAATGTACCCATCAATAATTTGGATAGAGGCCCATGAAGTTCACCACAATTGAACTATAATGGCTATATTCCAGGCTGTACCTCTTAAGACCCACAGTTGCCCAGTCACTCACAAAAAAGTGGTGTGAAAAGCAATCAAAATCAACAGTCTTATCCTTCTTTTAACCTTCTTTATTCCTGACTGTCAGCTCTGTAAGCTTTGTGATGCAGCTGTAGCGCTCTGTCTCGTTGGCTCTGCTCCAAGACACTGACTTTCGAATTCCTCCAACATATCGAGCTGAATTAAATGAACCCCTGCTACAAATAAACACATTTTCTCGGACTGTGGTATCGGAGAACAACGCGCTGTTAGCTGTGTGCCCAATAAATAGGTCTAAATAGAAGATTTGCTTCGAGCGCCGTTGTTCCAAAAGTGAAAAAGAGAGAAGAGAAGTTCCTTTTTGAAATTACAGGACGACCGCCTCCTGTTGCTGTCACTAAGAGATGGAAATTTCTCAAAGTTTTAGTTACACTGTCGTCTGTGTCTTCTCCTCTCCGGGAAGTCGTACTCTTCTTTTACGGCCTTAAAAAAACATGCTTGACTTTAATTGAGAATTGATAAGTCTGCTGCCCCTTTTTTACCGGCGGCCAAACCAAACAAGCTGAAGATGAATTGATAAGATCATTTATTTTCCCACTTTCCCAACCGTGAAGCCAAGGGAATACACTTTTTTCCAGTCAAAACAGTTCTGTTGAAATGATTTCCTGAACTCCAGCGGTGTAATAAGTTGCTATTTGGACGAGCCATTTCAAAACCATTTATTGATAGCGAATTTGTAGAACCAAGTAATTCAAAGTCCCTTAGAGAACGTAGGCAGAGTCACAGTAACATTTGTTTTTAGTTGAGGCTATACTGGAATGTATTATGGCGAAGTATTCCCTATCGGCTCTTTTGGACTTGGTCTGATAAAAGTCTGTCAGCTCCAGAAGCAGATGTGTGTGTGTTCTAGTACTGGCTACAAAGTGAGTACCGAAAGCTGCATTCTACGATCAAAGTGAGGACAGTTTTGGGACGTGAGGACATTTTGACGCCCTGTTTGGGGGTCAAGATGTGGTTTTAGGGTTGGGGTTAGAATTGGGGAAAGGTTTGGGTTAGGGGCGGGGTTCTGCCTATGGAGGTCCTCACTATGACAGAAGTACAAGGACGTAGGTGTGTGTGTGTGCGTGAGTGAGTGTTGGTTTTGGTGGTTAATAAGGACATTCCACAAAGATACAAACAATGCTATGGGGTCACTTTGGATTATGAGGACAGGGCCAAAGTCCTCGTAATTCTAGCAATGTACAAGCATTTCTGAAGGCTGGAAGGGTTCAAATTATTTTCTTTTAAATATTTAGTCCTCATAATTAAATCAACAATAGCCAAACCTTGCACTTGCACTATAAAAAGTCCTATAGAAAGTAAAGCATTCTTGAAATAAGGAAAGGATAGGTCTTTATTGTCATAGCAAATGGACATGGACAATAAACCAAATTCCACCGTACAGTAACAATAGCTCTGAAGTGGACTTTGCATTGTGGCACTGTATCACTATCTCCATGTCAGAATGGGCTTAAAATGTTACACTGGGTTACTTACTTTTGGGGTTATGCATTTCTGTGACAATGACAATAAATCTTGAATCCGAATCTATGTTGGCAGCATAACATTTATTAAAAAAAATCTGAATAAACATACAAAAAGTTATTTCCAGTATTGACCAGTGACTAACTGGTTAATAGGTAAATTTGCCCTTGATTTTAGTAATTCATTTCTAGAAATCTTCCAATGAGGTAGGTGTTTTACACTATTAAGAAAGAAACCTCAACAACAATCTTGTTTCAAGCCAATTAAGATTGTTTTTAGTCTAATTGATGTGTGATGAGCTCTTGGTTCCTTGAATGAAGTGTAAAAAACTTACCACATTGGCAGTTTTCTGTTTAGATTGCTTTCTGGAGCGTGTGTATAATTTGTGTAATTTAGTGGCGGGATTATAGGATGTCCCAATACACAAGTTTAACAATTTTAACACGCTGTGTAAAAATCTAATTTGTATTTTTTGTTAATCAATGGGTGGAGTACCCAAGTTTCCAAAATCTAGTCTTCTGTTGTAAAATTGACTGTGAAGTGGCATTTCGATTGCTTGTTTAAAAGAACATGAAAAGTTGTCCTCATGAACCGCGCTATACTGCGTTCAGAAGTATGTCCTCATAGTACTGTACATAAACAGCAGTATTTGTGTGTGAATATGTGTGTGTGACATGGTTAATGATAGCAGCAGCCTAAGCATCAGTCTGAAACCATATGCCGCGGCTGATCACAACAGAGCTCAGTGGGCTAGTGTTAATAAACCCAACAGACGGGACAATTAGGAAGCCTCTGCACGAAGACGGTACAGTCGCAATAGGCTTCTGTCAAATCCTGCCGGTCGGGAGCCAGCTGTCACACACCTGGACCGAGCGGCGGGGGACTCACCGGCACCGGCCCCACTCCCAGCCTACTGCTCGGAATGATTACAGCAGTGGCAACGCTGGATTCATCAAGTCATCAAGTATTAGCTTATCTTATCATCGTCTTTAGTTGTTTGTGGGCTGGAGTCTAGCTAAACAACTTTGGGCCATAGGTGGGGTGACTGGACTTGACTGGACACTTACATAGGTATAGCTTAGTCTAGGCTGGCGTTGAGAGACAACTGTCCACTTATTCATATTTGCATACTAAGGCTGCATAGTTAATCTATACCGAATAGACATCGTAATTTTAAATACTGCAATAGCCTAACCCCAAAGGCTGAGAGTGTTTTCTGCCTTGTGTCTCCAGCATTTCATGAAGCTGAAATCTAATAATAGCAGTACAGAAGTATATGTTGCTGTGACAATACACAATTATATCGGTAATTGCATTAAAAAGAAGCAAAAGCTCTTTTAAATGATGCTAGCATACTGGGGCTGATTCCAAAAGCCGGAAGCTCCCATTGCCTTCCATGTAAACCCCCCCCCCCCGTCTTAACTCATTATTGGAAATAGGCTTGTTAATATGAGCCTCAAATGCTTGTGTTACCATGCCTTACACCATCCTGTTCTTTGTCTTTTAGTAATTTCAACATTAAAAGAGAACGTAACTCGCACATAAACCTTAATACGGCTCTGGCTCCACAAATGCAACATGGCGGCGGTTCAAATGCTAGCATGAATGAGCTTCGTTAGCCCGCGCTGAACGTCCATCTATTTCTATGGTGAACACAAAACAAGATGGCAGCTGACCCGTGACATATTCAAAGCCACAACTCCCGCCTTTCCAGTGTCGAAAATGGTGAGTCTCTCTGGTGTTTGGTTCAGGAGATATTCGCTAAAAGCGTCTGTGCGGCCGGGTTTTAAAGGAACTAAACCTGATTTTTACCGAGAAGAGGAATGACATTTATTTTACCCTCCTTTAGTAAATTGTAAACTTACTTGGATACTTGTGGAAATTATACTGGGCATTAGGGCCGGGCGATATGACGATACATATCGTGGGGACGATAGAAAAGTGTCTATCGTGCTGTTTCTCTTTTATCGTTTATATCGTTTCTAACCTAATTTTATCAATTATTAAAGCAAATATGTCATTAAATAGGCTACGACGAATGTATTAGTGTTGTCTTGTCACTATACATAATTACTCTAAGTTTATATAAGTGATAAACAAAGAACTTTTTCGCAAAGAATCTCCGTTTTGTGGTTTTGCGGCATGATGCTGCTTTACGTTATTTGATTCTCACGCTGGTTTGCGTCATGCTTTACGTTACTTGCGGCCGCAGCCAGGTACACTTGCATGAGTGCTGTGCTGAAAGATGGACACGCAACAGGTTAAAATCTTATTCCGGGAGAATCAGACAGTTACGCAGGCAGCCCAAGAAGAAGCACCTTTACCAAAAAGAGGGGCTACGTCTGTGATTTGGTTATTTTAGTTCAAGAGGTCCGACACGGAGCAGAAGACGGTCAGATGCAAACTATGCTACAAGACGCCAACACAACAAACCTCTTCTATCACGTAAAGCTCCACGAAAAAGACATGAGAATCCATAAAGTGTGAGGTAAAGCAAGTAGTGAA
>OMNZ01033584.1:0-41693 GCA_900303255.1 Lesueurigobius sanzi | reverse complement strand
AAATGTATTTTACCTACAAATTTTACCGACAAATTCAATTAATCGATTAAATCAATTTTTTGCCCAGACCTATTTTACATTGAAAAAATGCTGCCCCTTTCATTTGAAGAAATTTTAATTTTCAGTATTTTAAATTCAAGATAAAAAAGAAAAAGATTTTCAACATTTAATGTGTATTCAACAAAAATCCACCAGTTAAATATTAAATGTAGATTTTAGGACTGTGCTCAATGGGCTATATGCACATAGAGCCCACGTGACCAACTTCCTGAGTCGAGAACCGTTGGCGAACTTCCGCCCTGCATCAAATTGCATTGAATTATTAGCAGGCCTCAGACAAATACACACATATCTGAAGGTAACCTGGTGGACAGCGGTTTACTGATACGATGTGACGAGCAGCTGGTTAAAAACATTACGTTGGATTGTAACCACTTCACTGGAATGAACGTCTGTGCTCATAACGAGAGGTGTTTATGCCTCGAAGCTAACGGCTAACTAACACCAAATAAAAAATTTAACTAGAGCAAAGTTTTGAACAAGCATGCACAATAAAGAAGCGGCCTGTCTGCAGTTTAATTTTTATTTAGTTGTTTAAATTGTATATCGTTTCTATTGAACACTAGCCATTAGCTCTGAGATAAAAGTTCCTACCTCCATGAACACTGACGTTTCCTCCAGGCCAGTTTTCGCATCACACGCAATGTTTTTAACCAGCTGCTCATCACATCGTATCAGTAAACCGCTGTCCACCAGGTTATCTTCAGATATCTTTGGATTTGTCTGAGGCCTGCTCATAATTCAATGCAATTTGATGCGGGGCAGAAGCTCGCCTCCGGTTCTCGACTCAGGAAGTTGGTCACGTGGGTTCTCTGTGCATATACTGTAGCCCATATATCAGCAATATGTCGTTATGGAGTTCTTTACAATGCGCATATCGTGACGCACCTGTATCGTGATACGCAAATAACAAATGAAAATGAATTCAACATGTGTGTTTGACCCTTTCTATTTAGTACACCCATTTCGTTATTTTTGCATAAGTTTCATTGGAATATGTATTGTATGGACACTTCACCCGGATTCACTTGTATCGGGATAAGTATCATTTCGTGCACCCTGTGTCGGAATACATATCACATCGTGAAGGGGTTGGCGATACCCAGCCCGATATTTTCAAGCCTCAAATTCAAAAGTCAAAGCCAGAGTAGCAATTAAACCAATGTAAACTACTGTCCTGACTCCTGAACAACAAAGACTACGTTCCAAACACATTCAACTCCAACCATACTTTTTTAGACCTGATCTGACAAAACAAATCAGGTTGATGTTACATAATCATTTTAATAAAGATGGATAAATTCTTTGGCCATCGATCACAATGTTCTTATTTAACAGATTTGTTCTGCAGATTAGTCTAATTCGAGCGGTAGTCTTCTTATTTGCTTTTAACCCTCCGTGATTGATTTAATGTGTTGGCACTGATCATTCCTGTTAAGTAACCGTGTGTTCTCAATAAAAAGTCACTGTTCAAAGCAGCCGCTCCCAAAACGATGCTACTATTTGCATAAACACCCAGTAGCTGTTGAGCAAGCGGCGCATCGAAGCTGGCAATAGGTTCCAAGCTCCTGTTTGTTCAGTATCCAGCTCATGTTTGCCTACAGGCCGTGACTAACTCATACAAAACTTTTGAACAAACCGCAGGTAAACTTCTTCCCCTCCTCCCTTTGTCACAAGCATGGTTGGACTTGTCGAAAGTGGAGTAGGGATTGGTCACAACAGTTGGAGGGTATGAAGACGCATTCCTGGAAATTAGTGCTTTGTGCAAAAATGTAATCTCAAACGGTGTCCTCGTTTCACTCTCATCAGCTGTGGTGGTTTACGAGCAAGCGCAGGTCTGCTAGAGTGGCGCCCATCAACAGCTTTGCTCGCATGCAACCAGCAAGAGTCGCATTCACTTCAGCTTAGCCAAATTACAAGTTACATTGCGTTTGTAAACATGAGTAAAAAGCTCTCTTATTCAGCTGAATGGGTGCATTGTGGCTGGGCCCAAGTAAAACCTCAGCAGTGCTTTTTACGACTCGCAGTCAACAATGATCAACTGTATGATCGGTTACAATAAAGAAAAGACAGATTTATATTTGAAGTGAGCGGAGGTGATCAGTGGCTCCTTGCCCCCCCCCCCCCTCACTGGGATATTTGACCCTGAGCAGGTATGCACTTTATGACACAGAAACAAACATTTCATTATTGGGGTTGAGGAGGAGCAGGAACCCTAAACATGGGAATAGAGCTAATGCGCCGATGGAAAGCAGTGTTGCTTTGAAGGGATTACTCTGGTAAACGTTTCATGCCTTTTATTTCTTTATTACGGTGAATATGGTATACAGGAAATCACATGGACAATGTAGAATGCATCTTATTGGCTGTAATTCTTTCAACAAACTATTTGAAACCATCATTGGATGTTTATCTTTCTGCATAATTGATTTGATAGCCTCTGTGTAAGAGCTGATCAAAGTGTATTTGTTTTCCCACTAAAGTAATATCTTTGTTTAATAATGAAATGTATCATTCCATTTAGAGGCACTACCTAAATAACTCTCTAAATAATCTTTAAATTGTTCAAAGCTATTTGAGGACACTTTTATCAAAATCACAGAATACTTCCTTGTTGGGCATGACATGAATTGACGGAGAGCCTGAGACACATTTGTAAATCCCCTGCGATTAGTGAAGAAAATGATGGATGACCATCATTCTCCTCAAACACGTCTTGCGTAAGAGTCTCAAAGAGAGCACTGTACTAAAGTAACCTTTTATGGAGACTGTTAACCCAGGTATACTTTGCCACACTACTTTTAGATGACCACAAACTAAACTAGCTAAATGAATAGGTCTATTTATAGTGTTGCAGTAGCTAAATAAAATCACTTCTCCCAAATTAAGTCTTCTCTTATTAAGTGAAGAATGGAGCTGTTAATAAAACTGTTACAAAAGACACACTCCCACCATCTTAACTGCCTTGTCCCTAACACAATTAGTCTGACCATAAGCATCAGCTTCAGAGACAAGTTCCTGTGATAAACGTACTGAACACACAGTCGTTAACAGCGAGGTGCCGGCCTTCTCCCATTAGCCCTTACTGTTAGTGCTAGACACTCTTACACACATGCCAATGAGCGTTTTATCCACATAAAATCAACAGGTAGCCCAGATCCTGAGCATTTGAGGTCGGGGCATAAGGAAAGGTGGATGCTACAGATCTGGTTTTGGTTACATCATGGCAGTTTTTAAAAGCTGGGGAGCCTTTAGCTTGGTCCCCCGCTAAGTTTTCATATGAGACTTGATGCTCACATTATGGGTTTGCTCATTGTGGTTTCACATTTGTGTTGCCGACTGTATGTGGCTACATCTGAACCATGCCAACCTGGCTATGTAGCAGAAATGCTAAACAGGACGGTCAGCGGCAATTTGAACCAAACAGATGGCAATTCAGCTCTAAAAATTCAAAATATCATAATCACAACTTGCCAGGAGGTCATGTGATTTGTTTAGTTCCTTTATGGTCAGTGTAACGTTGGACCTTTTTAGACTTATAACTGTTGGTTATTACTCAAGCATTTTAGGCAGAAACTGAGAGAAACAGAAGAGTTGAACAAGACTGAGCAGGTGCTTGACAAAAGAAAATGTGAGAGGTTTGCACTCAATTAATTTGCTCGATCTAACTGTTACAAGTGAGAAAGTTAGAATACATTTATTATTACTCCAAACCACGCCCCCTGCATTACTCTCACCTTAACCATGTCCCTTTTTCTAACCCTAACCCTAAACTTAACCATAACCCTGTCCCTAACCCTAACCTTAACCCTAATCTTATCCTAACTATAATTTGAATTTAAATAAACTTAATGGAGCTAAGTAAAAAAGCCCCACTGGAAGTGTCACCCAATGAGAATGCACGGGGGCGGGACTTATGGCACCCCCATTAAAAAAGGGTCAGTCAAAAATGTATCGTAACTGTAGCTTGTGAATTGTAAACGAAACTTGTGAAGTGAAGAAGCATAAATGTTAGTTTTATGTTTACAATTTTTTTTTTCATTTACGATTTTAGAGTTACATTTACAGTTTTCTCTTTATGTTTACAATACTTACAACCTTCGTTTACAATACCTCTTTTACGTTTACGTTCCAGCAGACCCTAATTTGACGCCATACCAGAAAGCCAAATAATTATCGATCGTTATGTAGCCAATCAGACAGCGGATGAGACGTAATCGTTCTCAATACGTCCTTGTTTTGCATAGTTCACAAGAGGCAGAGCTCCACCATATTCAGTGGATCTGGGAGTCAGAGGGTGCGATGTGAGAGCGGCACGTGTTGTTGTGTGACAGATACGTGCTTCCGATACCAAAGTACTGCCGTCTTGTCACTGTGTAAACTACGCCTAAAAGAAATGACTCTCATCACTTTTTGATGCCTCAACTTTGTCTTTAGAGTGTGAGAGGACCGTTTGGAAGAATTGAGCAGCGTAGTGCACTCCTTTTGTTGTTTAATTTGCATTATAAGCCATGTGTTTTTGGGTTTAGCATCTTTTTACTTATTTTATTCACATCCCACGGTATCGGACTGGGAGCTGCATAAGAAGACATACTGTATATCAAAAATGACATAGACTTGTTGCTGGACAGCTCTTTCCACGTTTCCTGGAGAGTTTAGATATCCCTCAGGGCATCAATTTCTTCTCATGGTCCTCATTGTCTGGCTCAACCGCTGACATCGGTGTACATGTGTGCGAGTTCGTCAATGCGGGGACACGGGGGGGGACGGGGGCCTGTTTGTCCACCAGTCTGAGGCTTGCGTAACAGGTCGCGGGTGTGAATGGGACAGTTCCGTCTGTCTGTTTACGAGGAAGCTTGGTGGCAGCAGATAGACGTGCTTGTGATTCTTATTTAGCCCTAAGAAAATACGTCTCCCACAATGTTCCGAATGGATTTGAGTCTTGTTTAGTCTCGATTTGTGGAAACCAGGGACTGCTTCTTTTATTGCCTCCCAAAAGGCCACAGCATTAACAATTTTGCGCATCCTGTGATTGTCGTCTGCGGTTTTTTGAAATTTGAGTTTTGGAAGAATTGCATATAAAGGGCTTGAGCGTTTAGTACAGCTTTACACTTATTCTCAATGAAGTGAATTCTGTCTCACGGGAAGCGCCTTTTATATTATTCTGAAAGTGTAAATGTGGAGCGTGACCTCTGGGTAATTTATGGTGTGAAATTTGAACGTAACCGTGTCACACATTTTACATGTTGTACAGACATTTTAAGTCGTAAATCCTTATGTTACTGCCTGGAGTAATCTGGACAAGGAATGGCCTGAAATAATTGAGGTTTACTTTGAATTTTGAATAATATAAGATCAGGCAAGTAAATAAAATGCTAATTATGCAATGTTTTTTTTTTCTTTTTCTTTTTGAGACAATGATTAGACAGGATTTTTATGACGTTAATCAGGGTATTCTTTGCTGCCCTAACTTTCAGGTTTTGGGCAGGTTTGCTCAATTGACTTGTATGTTTTCGCCTGGAAACAAATAAATGACCCAATCGTTACAATATGGAGTGTAATTATTCACTGATTCAGTGTTTCTCCATAGAACTACATGGGAAATTGTAAATTCAATGACCATTTTCTCTCAAATTGACATGATACTAACAAGCTCCTACTGACTCCAAACTTTCCACTCTTGTACTTTCAATATTTAGAAGGTTTGTTCAGAGGGATTTATCAATATTTAATTCCTACAAGCCTGATTTATTGAGTTTTAAACACCCAAAACAAGGCAAAAGATATCCAACATCCCCCCTGAACAAATCTTTGTAACTAATACATGTCAAAATAAAACCATACTTTTAAATCTGGCTTCATCCATTAATTAGATTTCGTTGCTGAAAATATAGGCAATTTGGGGCATTTTTACACTTAAAATGCCTATTTTAATATGAAAACATAACCTGACAAAAAAGCAATCCATTTTTTTCTCATATTTATGTCAGTAATATACAGCAAAAGTTTCAAATTGATATTACTCAATCCCCCCCTCGTCACCACCTAAATCATTTTTCAACAAAAAACGAGGCACACCTCCCACAACATTAATTCTCTATTCACATTTTCTAAAAAGCCTTTATTCTTCTGGGCTAGTGCTAGTGCATGCAAAACAATTTGCTGGTTTTGTGAGAGGTGTGCCTTGGTTTTTTTCTTGAATTTCTGTCCCCCCACACCAAAGAGCACCTTCCCCCAACAAGCTACTTTTTGTGATACTGACTTCCCGAGCACTTTGTCTGTACTTTTTCTTACTAAATCATTTTTCATTTGCAGTTCTTTGACGACGTATTTCCCTGAGTTCATGGTGGTGGAAACCTGGAGCCAACTTCTGCCGTGATGTAAATGGTTCACCTAAGCTGGCATAAATAAAACCGTGGCCCATTGGTTTGCTGTTTAGAAAAGCCTCTCACTAAAATACTGCAGTCTTTGTTCTCTGAGAGGCTGATGATGAGAACCAAGTGTTTTGGGGGTAGTTTGCACAGACACAGGGTCATTGACTTGTTTCGACCCTTTCTCTAAAACAAATAAAAGCAGCTTTCAGTTGCTGTTCCCCAAAAGTGACCCAATCCCTGTGGACTCGAGGTGTCATTAGATTACTGCTGCATAAATTAGCGTTAGTCATATCCGCGACTCAGAGTTACCCTTGTTTATTTTTTAGCTTAAAACTAAAACAAGCAAATCTTCAGTTTGAGTCAGTTTGGTTTCTAATTTAGTTCATTTTCCCCTTTGTTTCAGTTGTGATTTATTTGTATTATTTTAAGTCTTGACACAATTTGTTAAAAAAAAAAAAAATGGAACGTATTGTGTTGAAACCATGCAATGATGCACGTATTGTTTTCACAATATTCTTCAAGACAGTTTCATTGGTAATCACTGATATAATTGTGAATGGCCATTATCACAATAATGACACAGAGATGACTAGATGCAGATAAACATCTGCATAAAAAGGATTCTCTTGTACTCTCTCTAACAATGAGTGCTTTGTAAAACTTGTGGGAAGAGATGACTAAACTGCTTTGGCCCAAAGTTTTTCCCCCTTTGCCTTTTACCTCAGTTTTGGGCCTGAACCACATGGAGACACTGCTGACCCCATCTGGTGAAGAAGTGAAACTACATGGAGTAACATACTACCCAAACCAGTTCTGCACATAATACAAAGCACAACAGTGAGTTGTCAGTGCTAATGTTGTTGAAGCTATTGTTTGAAAGTGCACTCATGAAGAGGTGAGATCATCGATGAACGGCTGGAGCCTCATTTATTCAGCTGCCTCCCCCCTCTGTCTCTGTTTGTGTGTGTTAGAGGCCGGAGAGTGTGCCGGGGCAGCTAGGTCCCAATGGAAAAAACAGTCTTTCTGATGCTGTATAGTCATGTGATGTGATTCAAGATGCAGGGTACCACACTTCTCTGCTGCACGTGTCCCTTTAGGTCTCCTTCTTAGATCACCCTTACAATATTTGTATTTAAGACCATCAGCTGACACTACTTTCCACAAAGACCTACAGTGGTGAGCTGTACGGGCCTTACACTGGATTTACAGATGACGGTATCTTGACCCCGGGTTGCACTGAACTCTACAACATTGTGGTTTGAGAGTTGTTTTCCTAAACAGATGTTGTCGCAGCATGATGGTGGCTGTGACACAGATGTGCCTGTCCTGGTTAAAAGGTGGTGGCCCCGGGGCCCGAGGGGTCCGGAGTAGGAATGTGCCGCACAGTGGGCCTGCAGACTTTGTACACTGCGGCAGCCAGCAGTAAAGGACTGTGTAGAGGGTAACGCAGCAAGTGGCCCTTATGTAAACGGCCACATGTCTTCCTTTTTGGATAAAATGTTCTGTTGGTTTGTTTTACTTGGAAAGTCAATGACAACAAGTCACTCTGAATATTATTGTCGCTCCAGCCTCAAACCAGCTTTAGAAAAGCTTTTGAAATGGGACTAGTGTGATGTTTTAACTAACGAAGTTGACGCACTTTAGTTTAGCCCTATTGTTCTAAATGTAAAATGGTGGAATGTTATCAGCCTCAGGATCAGCATTGCAGACTGCTTCTGAGGAATGTGCTCCACTTTACTGTCCTTTCATCACTTCCAGCCTGACAACAGACCCTATATCACCTCTCATGTCTCTTCAGCTGTTTCACTGCTCCATATGCAAATCAGTAGTATGTACACGAACAGCCCAGGGGCCAAATGTGTCCCTCAAACAAATTTTTGTAGACCCTCAGGCTTCTTATCGAGTTGGTACACATCGAGATGGTACTGAATCTACACAATTATGTAAGGCAATTAGCATTAAGGTTCTAAGCCTAAGTAAAGTTGGGGATACACGTGTAATTGCATGTGGCAGAATGTTACTGTGGCCCTCCAAGTTGAGGGTAACTTTATTGTCTGTATCTATATCTGCGTTAGACCCATCCTACGATGCTGCTGGGCATAATGAGCAGTGGGCGACTGCAGTGCAGCACCCGGGGCCCCATCTCCAGATGTGGAGCCAGGCTAAGAGTCACAATCACCTGCTGAAGGATTAACCTATTGTGCATGTTTTGGGTTGATGCTGAAACCAGAGGATCCAGAGGAACCCAATCCAGACACAGGGAGAAACACACAAACTCCACACGCCGCACAGAATCCATGCCGTACACTTTAAAATGTGGCTCATGATGAAAAAAGTCGGGGCTCCCCTCATGTAGACCTACAGTATACAGTTTGTCTCAACAAAGATAAGAGCAACAAAACCTGAAATACCCTGGGCTCTTCAGCTGTCTCAGTGCTCCATATGCAAATTAAAATCATAGCTGCTCAGCGATGCCTCACATGTTTGCCTGTGGGACGAGAGGAACGAAACATGTATTTCAGACTTGATTACATCTGAAGCATGTGAATTATCTCAATTCAATTTACTCAGATATACAGTATGTGACTTGCTATGATTCTGTCATGATTAGTCAACGTGCACTGATTAGTTTATAGGAGGGTAGTCCTGTTTGCTGTTTCTGTCAAAACTCGAATGGCAGCTGTCAATACATTGTAGTTGAATTAACGTCATCCAAGTCTCTGCAGCTTTTAAGAAGGAAAAACAAATCACCTTACAAGTCCCTACATGGCTGTAATCGATACTAGTTAAGAGGAAGATTATGACATAACTCTTCAGAATCCCATCCCATATTTATCAAAACCACATGTAAACTTTGGCATTAGCATTTGGAATACTTACTAATTCGAACAAAACAAGTCTTTGCAGGACAAAATTAGGCAGAAGGGAGAGGGAGAGTCCCGACTCCGCCCCCTTTCCTCCATGTGACTGGGCCAAGCATATAAGACTCTCAGGGCTCCCACAGCTCAGGAGCATAAACATAACGCGTGTGGTATTCACGGGATTTACTGCTTTATCTGAACAAAACTTTTTATTGACTAAAATGCGCTGCAAAATGAGCTACAGCCTGCCCTGCTCACCGGGAACATCTCCCCCGACATATTCCGGACGATTGATGTCCTACAGAGCGAGATGCGCCAGGTAAAGGTCCCCTGTGATGCCATGTGGTATTTACACGCGCTTGTTGACTCCTGTAATGTTTGTTTAGGATGTGTGCCATCGTTTTGTATTTGAGCTTTAAAAAAAATCAATTTATTTCTTCATAACGTGGCTTTTAATGCCTATTATGAGTTTGAAACCATACATCGGATATATGGATGTGGAGGATGGAGCGATAGTTAAGGTTGACCATTTGTTCTTGTACTTGTAGTAGTTCTTGTAGTACTTGTAAGTAGTTTTCCGCAAGTTCCGTTATTATGCGGGTTACTGGCTGTGGCACTCGATCAAAAGTGACTTGGCCATCAGCGTGCCATTTGTTGCTGTTGTAGAGTACGTACGTGCGTGCGTGCGTGGCCGCGCGCCTTGTTGGGGGTTGTCGGTCTACGTGCGCCCCAACACATTTCCTTTGCGTTGACCCCTTATAGCGGACTTGGGAATCCCAGGATGGTTTTGCAAAGAACCAAAGCGAGTTAATTATCAACTTAAATATATTTTTACGTAAGTTGGGCTATGTCAGGTTAAGTTTTATCACTCTTGTTTTATGGACTTATCAATCATTATCATTTAAATGTTGCGCTCCGGGTTGCGCTACTTCCAAACGTGTTTTTATTTTAATTTGTGTGTACGAATAGGGGTAAAAAATACTTTCGTTGCAATTTTTTTTTCAGAAAAGATTTGCTCGATACATTAATTGCTCCTCAGCTGGACATTGTGTTCCCTTTGGTCAGCCCTCCCTCCAGCGCAGCCGCATCATTTCATGTACATCCTCGCCGTGCGCTGGGCTACTGCCAGGGTCCGTCTTGTGGATATTTACATCGCGTTTAACATATTTCTACTGGTGAATATCGGAGTTCGCGTTGTTAAATTGTAAGAGGAGTTAAAGTGGCCACTGTAAGTTGATCTTTGCTTCATGGCTGTCGCTTCGGAGGGGGGCGGCGGGTGTGGAGGATAAACGGGGTGGCTGAAACGTGTTACTTTTGTTGGAAAGGTGTGCTCGCCTTTCACTGGAGCCCGTTTTATCTCAGTAGGACAACGATGAGATTAGGTGAGATAATGCAAAAGAGGCTTTTTGGCGACACCAGCGTGGGGCGCAACTCCTGCTGCGACCAAGACACTGGCAGGCTATTAAATGAAGTGTTTTTGTTATGTGGCTTTGTTTGACCTGTGGTATGTGTGGTGATGTGTTGTAATGCTAGGTAGGCCTATTTGTGTTCTGTGTCATTGTCCCGTTTATCTTGTGATTCATGCATGAAGCAGGAAGCCTGATTAGTTAGGGACAATGTGTCATCCAGTGCTGATGAACAGGCTGGTAGTATTTGTACTTCCGAAGAATGCATAGTTTGTCATAATATTGCTTGTGTGTTGACATAGTCTCATTCTGTAACAAATTATCTATCGTGAGGATATTCTAATCAGTGCATTCACATTCTTGAGAAATGGTCTAGCTGTCAACATCAGTAGTGTTGTGGAAGGAAGTTCCAGGCAGTTTCCTCTAAGGGGATGTTTGTCATTCATTCTGCCTGTTGCTGAGATGATATCAGTGTAAAGCTCGGATAACAGATGGGCATCTTGTGGTAACTGTTCTCTCCTCTCTCTACAGTGCATCCGGTGCCAGTGTCGTTGCCATCGATAACAAGATTGAGCAAGCTATGGTAAGTTTACTGCTCGTAAAAAAACATGACGACAACTGTGGTCACATTCTTTGCAAGTCTGAACAATGAGTTGTGTCATAAGTGTTTTTTTCTTCTGTAACCACTTTGTGACAGACATATAGTGTGATGCGTGACTTTATTCCATTACATAGTAACTAGACCATGGGGCAACATATATATTTCTTATAAAGTTAGCCTCAGTTCTCACTGCTTGGTTGCACTTTTAAATTATTTGGCATCCGTTTTGGGCAAGGCAAAACATTTTGAAGCAGCGTGACTATTGTGTAACAGTGTTTTTTTGTGTGTTATCCAAGGACCTGGTGAAGAACCACCTAATGTACGCCGTCCGCGAAGAGGTGGAGGTTCTGAAGGAGCAGATCAAGGAGTTGTATGAGAGGAACTCTGTGTTGGAGCGCGAGAACGCTGTGCTCAAGTCTCTGGCCAATACGGATCAGATGAACAAGCTGTCCACGCAGTTGAAGCAAGTCAACAACGTCGCATTGCCGCAACTACAGCAGCAACAGTTGATGTCCATAAACAACAGCAATGCACTGGGCCATTACGAGGGCGTGAAGAGCGCACCCCACCAGCCCAACATCACCACAGCATGACTTTCATTCCCCCTTTAACCCACACTTTCCAACGAAAAGGAGCAGGAGGTTGAAAAAGAGACAGTATCCTCCTCTGTTCCCTTAGCGTCCATAATGCAGAAGGCTTGGCTCTGTGCTTAGACTGCTCCATTCCTTTGTTCCTTTGAGTCTTATGTGCCTTCTCTTGGTTTCATCAGAGACCTTTACCACCACTTGAGAAGTCTTGTTCCTGCCAGTGTTAGGCTGAAACAAGGAGCAGCAAGAGCCAGAGCGCACCATATTACAACTTGCTTGTCTTGTGCTGGTGACGGGGGGCCAAATGGTACCAAGAGCTGCTTACAGTACGGGCTGGGCTGGAGATTCCCTTCCAGGTGCTTCTCCGAGTCTACAGCACTCCGGAAGGGATGGAGGCAGGGCGCGATTAATTCCCCCACAAAAAGGACAATGAGGTCCTGGGGTGCTTCGGCTTGAGCGGAGCGAGCCATGAGCCTTGGCTGGTTAAATGCTGCAACAGCTTGTTGTTTTCTCAGAGCCACAACCTTAACACCGATCTTTATTCTTAGGTTCTGTTTTGGTATTTGCATTTATTTATTTTCAGGGCTGCTATTTTGTAAATGAACAATGTAATTAAAAACGCTGAAAAAAAATCTCTCTTTTGATATTTTTAGAATCTGAAAGGTATCACAACTAGTGAGCTATTATGAAGTTTTTCTTCAAGACCGTATGACACTAAAGACAGGCTGACATTAGCTGGAATCCAAGTTGAATGTATTATTTGTAAAGTGTAAAGTATTAAGAGAATGGTTTGTACAGCCTGTTTTAAGAAATGAAAGTTGTGGTGGGATACAAGATGTATTGATTTTCTTATCTAGACTTTTTGTCAGAAATACACATGAATGTTTGGGAGAACTGGTTGGGAACGAAAAGCTGTGAAAATGGTTCCATCCTACTTTATAACCAAAGACGCAAAGCTGTGTAATATACAGTATATTTTTTTAATGCACACTTATTTTGTCTCTTTTTTTCCCCCACATCTTGTTGCAGATTTCTGCTTGATTTCTAATCCCCAAGCCACTTTCTTACCTCATGTTTTTATCTACCAACAGCTCTCTAGTATTTACTGTCATGGTTTCAGTCAGCAGGATTGTGAGAGGAGTTGTTTGGAAGGAAACTAAGTATGTCGATGAATGGAAAGGTCTTTCAGTCACAAAAGAAGCCTTTTTGTATTGAATGCCAAATGCAGTAAAACCCCTTCAGTAACATTGCAGATTTTATTATATTTAAAAGATTGACCCCTAAAATCAACAACATGAGATGTCCTGTATGTGTGCATCATGTGCTGCGGCCTGCTTGCTGTTTGGCGAAACCGGTCTGTTCGACGTTGCTCGGAAGAAGACTGGAACGCTTTGAAACTGTAGGATCAGGCGCCTTTTTACTAAATGTCCCATCTTTCTGCAAATGGGTTTATCTTTGTCTCTTTTTAAAAAGAAGCTTTCTCTTTATTCTTTCATTTGAAGGAAATGCTGTGTACAAGTGTGCAAGTGTTTGTATGTGATCACTGAGCCTTGGAGAAAATCTCTTAATGCCCTTGTAATGTGCTGTTCAAACCGTTTTAGTTTTTGGTCTAAAATAAATTACTGTTTTATTCTCTGAAAATGTGCCTCGCCTCGGTTTGTTTCTGAGTATTTTTTCATGATTTATTCCATTCTTTGAAAGCAGCTTATTCACCTTTCACAGACAGGGGTCACAAAGCCCTTCACACAAAAACCACAGCACATTTAAATATGACAGAGAGACTATTGGCTCTGAAAAGCCTGTCTAAAGAGCAGAGTAAAATGACAAGTGACACTAATCAACACATTGAATTTTTACCTACATTTCAAATTTTAAAAATAACTCTGAAAGGCTGTAATTTACATTGCTGACAAAGCTGGAGTATTTTCTGTGCTTAGGCTACATGTTTGACAAGCCCAACAGTAACTCTTTGACAGTCTTGTGCGGTCTAATTGCCATTTTAGTCATCCAAATTGGTCACAGAGAAGTATTTATTGATAATAAGCTACAAGCGCCTTTCTGCATTTAGTTTTACTCAAATGAATGCCAATTGTATGAGTAAATCTTTAAAAGAGTTTGTATGGTCTACCACAAGAGGGAGTTGCACAGAACTGTGATTTGCTCATGGCCCATTGGTACAGATTGTTTGCACTTTGCTCGGCAGCAGTTATGAAAAGTCTACCTCTTCAAGTAATGGTCATTTAATTTGCTGAAATTATGGTCGAAACAACTCAGTAACTGTAATTTTAACAGATTCTGGCATTTCTATTGATAAATACTGAAAGAAATGTATTTAGTTATTTCGAGTTCAAGTACATAACATCATATACATACTGTATACAATCTGTACATCCTCAGCATTTGCAACATGTTTATATAATTGTAATTTACAACAGATAATAATTATACTTGTCTTGTTCAAACTTGAAAAAGGGCTGGGAAGAAGTATAATTTATAAACTCCCACCCCTGTAAGAATGAAAATGTTTCTTTGAAAAGGAAACATTTTCCTTTGAACCCAATGAATATGGTTCCACGACCTACTTTTGTTTCCCGATCCCCCAGGTGAGAACCACTGCATTAAAAGAATCAAAAGTTTGTAAAATCTTTTAACATAATGTTAGATATAGTTGTGTTCACCATTTTCTTTTTGAAAGCAAATTGATTAAAATATCTGACAGGGAGGTGTCATTTGATTGTAACCAGTGATGACAAAGGGTTTAAAAGATTAAATGAAATTAGGACAACAAATGTCCATTATTTGTCCTGTATCACCAACACAATAGTCCTGTTTTTTATACAATAAACAAGATGACAACACCGAAATACTGATGTCTAAATGAGTACCCTGATTCTGTTTTTTCAGTTGCTTCCATGTGAAGCCAATTTTTCCTGAAGCTTGTTACAAAGTTAAATCTAATTGGATCAACTATCATTTAGTTTGAGAGAAAACCAGGAATAACTCAAAGGTCACCCAGTAACTGCCTTGAACTTAGCTGGCATTTGGATGGCCTCTCTTTTTCCTTCAGTGGTTAAAATTATGTGATCTGATGGGATAGTTTGTGAATTTATGAGGGGGAAAAAAACTTTGATTAATGGACTAATTGACATTGTCACTTTTACTAACTGTGACATTTAACTCCATACATCAAAAGAAAAATGCCAAAAGTGAATTAGTGTTGCTATATAAAAACTGGATAAACCTGATTTGCACCATACGTCACTCTGACAGCACTTTCCATTCATCTAGGCTACCTTCTGTGGCCATGTTTGTTCTTGCAACTTTTGTGACTATTACCCACGTAGGAATATGGTGTGTATTGATATCATTGTCAAATTACTATTATTATATTTTCTAAATATCTCAAAAGTGGGTATTACAACTTACAAGATCAATTAGGCAAGGCTTTTCATGCAGTCTGACAGTGGCTCCGTTTGTTTGTTCATCCTAAAAAATATTTATTTATTATTATTATTATTATTATTATTATGAATAAAGTATTTAGGCCTATAGTAGGCTAATGCATTGTATTATACAATTAAGCCATCTAAACTAAACTTGAGGTTGTACAATAATCTTCATTGGCCCTCTCTAGCGCCACGGTATGGTCAAATATCATAGTGTTGTTGCCGTGATGCTGTGGTGCCATCTTGCGGATAATGAAAACATGCTGACTTTGAGGAAGTCACTGCCCCCTACAAACAGCAGGGGGCAGTGCTGATCATGGAGAGATGATAGATCCATGGTGCTGATGGATTATCCATTTTTGTTCGATAATCCATGGTGGATCCATGGTTGCTGTTTTTTTAATAGAGCACAAAAACATTAAATAAAAGTACAACATAAGTCACAACAGGCAGATGCACAAGGTTAATAAATATTTTGTGTGAAAGGATGGACCGGAAGACAGCACCTCCGCCCACTGCTGAGCTGAGGGCTGGTCCTCTGTGGCCTGTGGTGTAGATATACAAGAGAGACGGACATGGCTGAAGACTACGCATTTTCTTTGCCTTTTGGGTTGACATGATAGGATTCACCTGTTTGTGAAGCTGGCGTCTCATCGGGCGTGTTGGCTCCGCGGGGCAGACATGGAGCTGTCGGCGGGAGAAGCGGAGGAGCACAGGTCAGTGAGGAGGCTGTCACACTTAGCATTAGCTCAGCGGCTAGCTACATGATCAGTGTGACAGGTTTCTCACCGGGTACTTAGCATTAGCTCAGCGGCGAGCTACATCAGTGACAGACTGACCGGGCACTGTCCGGAACTGTCCATACAGCACCAATATGCTATTTGCACCTTGGCTATTAATAATAATTGTCATACAAACTATCTTGCAATCATGTTGTTACTCAGTCTCATAGCTGTACTAGCTACCTACTACTACTTGATACGTAGTTAGCAGAAGGCAGATAAGTTTCTCTTTTATGTTCTAAAGTGCCATTTTTGACAGATGGTGCAATAAATGACATCACAAACTGTAACCCATCTATGACAGTAGTGTATGATTAAAATACCGTCACTGTTTTTTTCTGGGTTTGCCTTTGTTTGGTTGCTTTTAGCATCAAGCTAAATAACTAGCTAAACTAAAAATAAAGGAGCTTTGCGATATTTGAATCCAATATAATAACCGAGTTACTGTTTCTGAACAATTTTATTATTGAACCAATGTAATGACGTGCATTAACTCAAACAGAAAAGGTAAAAAGTATTTATCTTTCCTGTGTTGATTATTATTGTTTTGGCTATGACTGTGTTGAGATGAGATTGAACCACTCACACGTAAACAGAGTTAATCTGTAATTTTGAGCGGCTTAAACGAGGAATTCTTTCCCAGAGAGCGCTACATGACCATTCACATAACACAGACGTCCCACATGAAAAGAATGTGCACTCACATTTAAAGCCCACAAGTAACATGATGTGATTTGAGTTACAAGGCAGTGGCTGAACTCGTGATTCTCAGCTTCTACACAGGAACACAGATCCTCTGTGGGTATTGTAAATTAAAACTAGTGTTTCTACCTAGCCTGGTTTTGCTGTGCTGCCATGATTGTTAATGGTATCCAAAGTTTTGTCTCTGAGACATTTTTGTTTTTTGTTTAGTCTTGAATAAAACAAAAATGCACGGATGGATGACCACAATTTATAGTCATTCACAGCCTGTGGTTCAGTTTGTTGTGAGAACTTCCTTCACCATGTTACTGTGCTGACATGGCAGAAACAATCACCTCCTGGAAATGAGCCAGCACTTGTTAAGCAAAAAATATTTTGTGACATTTTTAGAAAGTTAGAAATGATTTCTTTCCTTTGGTATGCTGCTCTCTCTTCTGTGTCTCTTCTCAAAGCCCATCTGTCTTTATTCCAGGAGGGAGCACTGGAAGCTGTTGTCCAGTCTAAAGACCACAGTGGAAGGCCTTGTCTCCACAAATAACCCTAATGTGTGGTCACGATATGGAGGCCTACAGCGCTTGCACAAAGACATGAACAACATCCTCAGCCATGGATTGAGGAATGAGCAGGTCAGCAACAATTCAACTATTGTAGTTGTCTGTCCATAGTATTGAGCATAGAACATTAAGGTTTATAATTTAATATATTATTATATTTATAAAACAAACAATATACCCATAACACAAGAACAATATTATTAGTAACTTTGGGCTATGTTTTAGGTCTACTACAGACAGAAAGACTACTGGCCATTTGTGTCATGTGTTCGATTCATCTGTCCCAAGCTTGCTCCACACGTTGAACAGGTATTTTCTAAAACTTGTGTTTTTCTCCTGATAAACCAACCAATATCTACTTGGTAATAATACTTTATTGGACAATCATGACTGAAAATGTATAATTATTTGTTCATATCTACCAGTTCATTCGCCTGGAGCCAGAAGTCAACAGTGGGACATCAAACACTGGTGAAAGCTACAAGGCAGAGCGCTGGCTGCTTCACAGTCTACAGGCTCATAAGTTGTCAGCTCAGCTCCGACCTCTCCTCAGGCATCTGGGGCACATGCGCAAATACTATAATGGTAAGTGTAACATTTCACACTTAAGATCAAACGTTTTTTGTACCATACTAGAATTCTTTTTAATTAGATCTTATTTTCTTTGGCAATTGAGAGATAGTTTGTTGAGATGAATTTTATTCTGTTTGGCAGATGCTGCCTTCCTGCTTAGCGAGCCTCATGTCACAGCCATGTTTCAGTGCCTTGAAGCTGTGGAGCAGAATGATCCCAAGCTATTGGCTCAAATAGACACTGTTGGGGTATGTTTTGTCATTGCATAACCATAGGCTGTTAATGTTCAGATATTGGACTGTTGAGTTGGATTTTGCATGTTTTAAAGGCTCTTGCTAATATTTGCTTGTCCTTTGCAGTTGTCCCATCTAAAGGGCTCTCCAGGCTTGGGACTGTTGAAGAGCCAGAGCCTGTGTGTGTTGCCCGGGGCTGCTGGGGTGTGGAGAAGTGCTGATTCAACTCCCAAAGGAGCTACTTTAAATCGCAGACTCACCACCTCCAACTGCTCGCTGCGGGATGCTGACACTCCCAACTCCAGTCATTCCACAGACGTTTGCCTCCAAAAGGGCAACAGCACAAGTGGGTTTTCACTTACCTGGCAAAAGGCAGATATATATTACAGTTCAAATTTCTATAGTATATCAATCTGGTTTGAACTTTCAGAAAGAGGGCAAACTTATGGGGAAATATTTGCTGCTGATTGGAACAAGCACATCTTGTTTTAGCCACAGCTAGTCACAAAATGTAGCTGAACAACAAAGCACTACAGCAATATAATATTTAGTTGTGGAAAATGTTGTGTGCTTGTAAGTCTGTAGCAGCACCTTGTTATTCCGTTGAAGCATCGTTGTTAATTAGTATCAGTAAAAGTGCTTGTTCTGGACTATGTATCACAATCAGAATAGAAGAGAATTTATTGTCCTTGTCAAAGGTTTCACACACGAGGAATTATCTTCCTAAAATCATCAATTTATTCTAAAAGATCTAACACTGCTTACCCGCTAATACCCCATGAAAAATTAAAAATATATTTAAAAAATAAATCCATAGTGACATACTGTAAGTATTCATACTTTGCAGCAGCTGCAAACCCTTTTCATTGCTCTTTAGTTGTGCTTTTTTAAGAACATTCATAAAAGTATAAGTAATTACTGTTTAGTCAAATCTATTCATATTACAGAATACAGAAAGATATAGACACACAATAATTTAATGACTTTAACATAATACAGTAACACAGGAATAAAGAATACTTTCTGAACCCACTGTGTGTTAACACAGCTCACATCCGTTTTTCTGTTCCTAGACACCTTGTCCATGGGAAACACCCCAGGACCCCCATGGGTGTGTGTGTCGAGGCCAGGAGAGTGTGAACTCAGGGTAACTGCACCTCTCGGCCACATCTCGCCCCCGCCCATCTCAATAGCCGAGTCCCCATCTCCGAATGAGACCTGTGACTCCGGGGAAGGCGACTATGACGACGGTCCGGAGTACCTCGCCATTGGTAACCTTGGGCAGCGCAATCGGCGGGACTCCAGGAGCTCCACCCCCTGCAGCGATCAGGGAGACGAGAAGGAGCAGAATCCAAAGAGCGGTTTACTGGCTCCACCCCCACCTAGGCGTTCATCTTTCTCTGAGGGACAGAGGGGGCCTGGCCGGGGAGCTCGAGGACACACCCGGTCATTTTCCGATACAGGAATCAATCAAAAACTCAGGAATGGTGAGTACTGTCAGACTGATGTACACCATGAAACTAAAACAAAACAAGTCTTTTTACAAGTTATATACGGTACTGTGTGAATAAAGACCTAAGATATCACCAGGCTATAAGATTCTCTTTCCGCTTCAGTTGTCGCTTCGACTTTTGTCTCTAAGTGTGTTCCGTTTAATGGCTTTGGGTCTTTATGCCGTATCTTTTTTCCCCCCTACTTATCGTGCAAAGGAGAGGGCCCACGGAAAATCACCATAATAATCGAAGATCCAGTTGCAGGTTGGCAGTGCAGTTTGGCTGTACTCCATAATATGACCCCTATCACCCATTTCTGCATGGCCAAGTGCATCCTTCTCATTTCCCCTACACTTTTGGCATATCATTTGTGGGTTTTGTGCGGTTTTAGCTTGTTCAAGTGGTTTGATCAACAGGTGTTATATTCTTCATGTAGTTTTGTATGACATGGTCCAAACATTTTTCATTTCATTTTCTGACTTGTTCAAAAGAAGAGAAATTGAACAAATGGAAAGTAAATTTTTATTTTTCATTAGTTTTATGTCTGTGAATTATCATATACGTTATCATTGCATGTGGATAAAATTGCCCTTTTATGTTTCGATAGAAAATATGAAGTAAATCAAAATTTTTCTTGTAGAATCAGCGGCAGGTGACCGCATGAAGGATTATAATCCATTTTCACAGCATCACAATGATGACAGCGCTCCTAATTCTCTTTACATGGAGTCGGGTAAGTTAGTGCTGTAAGTGAGACGTTTTTTTTTTAGTTTCATTACTTTCTATTTGTGCGTTCCTTTGGTCTCGACACAGATGGGCCCCAGAGCAGAGGTGTTTCTGATGGGATGTTCAGGAAGCCGTCAGAGGGCCAGAGCCTGATCAGCTACCTTTCAGAGCAGGACTTTGGCAGTTGCGCTGATCTGGAAAAGGTTTACCCTTGTTCCACTACAAGAACATTGAAATGATATAGATTTTGTTAATCATGGCCATTTTATTTTTGTTATTCCCCTGTGGCTTTCAGGAGAACGCTCACTTTAGCATTTCGGAATCCCTAATTGCAGCCATTGAATTAATGAAGTACAACCTGCGGCGCCAGGAGGAGGAGGGCGAGGAGGAGGGCGACAGCGACTGTGAGATCCAGCAGTTAAAGCAGAAGATCCGTCTGCGCAGACAGCTGATCCGCCGCAGCCGCGTACCGCCCTGCGTCAGTTCCAGTCACTGTAAGTCTCTGCACGTCGCCTACTTCTCCACAAAATCCTGACTTGACCTGTGACGCTCTTTGTCTTCAGATTTTCACTCCACGGACAGCGGCACTTCCAGACGCAGCTCGCAGGACTCGTATCAGGGCCTTTCAGACTCCGGCTCCGCGGAAGAGGTGGAGGAATGCGAGCTACGAGGTAAAATGCCCAAAGATACGTTTGCTAAAGTTTTCCCATTGATTTCACCCATCGTCGCATCGTCACTGCTATAATTATCACCATCAGATCAAGCAAATCAGCTGTAACTTATGATCATTCATTGGCGTCAAATGATTCCTCGTCACTTTTTAATTGGATGTGGGCATTGTGAGCAGGCTTGGCTAAAGTGTGATCTGCTGTTCTGTGCGGTGCAGCTGCTAATTATAACTAACAACTAAGATAATTGCCAGTTATGTTGCTTCAAATGAACTATTGCATATTGGATTTGGGTTGCTCTCTGTTGGTGTGTTGAAGCAGATTTGGGTGCCACTGTCACATTTTGGACAGTTCAGTACAGGGCTGGGTGCTATGGTGAAAAAATGTGCCCAGATATTTCTCTAATATTTATTTGAGCTTCATTTTTTACATAAATACAGTTGTGCTCATAAGTTTACATACCCTGGCAGAATGTTTGTTTTTTTGGGCCATTTTTCATGAATGATGACATAAAAACCTAATTTTTCACTCATGTTTTAGTGGTTGTGTGAAGCCATTTATTGTCACAAAAAGCTGTTTACTCTTTTCAAATCATAATGACAACAGAAACTACCCTTGATCTAAAGTTTACACATAGTCCTAGGCCCTAGGGCTGTTATTTGAAATCACGATTGTTCAAACGATTATTTGTTTGATGTTATTGTCTTAAACAAAACAATGCAAAAGATTTTGTTTGGACAATTATAAAAGTGCAAATATATCACGGATATTAATTTTGGGAAGGGTCTCTGAGCCCTCACACATCACACTTGTCCCCTGCTGGCCTGCACTGGCCTGCACTGCAAAGCTAGCAGTTTTGGAAAATGCTAACTTAGCACTTTTTGACACAAATTTTATACGTACTTCCCGGAGACCTAGAAGGACATGACTGGGCTTATTTTAAAGTCCCAACCCTCCTCTTCCCAATACAAAAATATAACCACACCATTTTTGTAATCATGCAGTGTAGTAATTGTATTGAATTTCGATCAGTTGCACAGCCCTACATAGTCCTGTATTTCAGCTGAAGTTATTTGTGGGTTTTTCTTTGCTCCTGAACAATTCTTCTGGCAGTTGTTGCGGATCATGTAAACTTTCGAACAGGAACATTTGAGTAGTTTCTGTGGAAAAGAGTAAACACAGTTCTCTGACAATAAATGGCTTCACACAACCACTAACCATAAGGTGAAGAAATACGTTTTTGTGTTCTTCATATTCGCTGAAAAATGGCCCCCCAAAAATCTAAACATTCTGCCAGGGTATATAAACTTATGAGCACAACTGTATATTTTTTCAGATTTAAAAGTAAACAGATATGCATTCGTTCATGTACATATTGAAAGCATTGACTGTTTAAAAAGTAGTTCAGCCCTCCAGTATCCAGTATCTCGGTGTTTTATTCCTCCAAGCCACTATAAAACAAACCTTTGATCACACTTAGGTCCATGTTCGCTTATTGACTCCGCCCCTCCAAGTGCGGTGTTTTAAAGGTGCATGGCAGAGTGGTTAATGTTTTGAATGTGGTGCTGGTGGTGCTGAGTGTCTCTGTCTCTCAGATGGCTGTGAGGGTCAGTCCTTGCTGGCAGTGTCACAGAACGGCCTGTCCCTGTCCCTGGCCTCCCTCTTCTCAGGTACTTGCTGCTGGACAGGCTCCGCTACAGGCCTTTTCAGAGGAGGCCCATGGCTCGCTCCCAACTCAGACCAGCAGCGAAATTGGTTCTTTTCCTCAGGCAGTTTTTAAAGATTTATTGATCTAGTTTCAGTTAGTGAATCTTCATCTCATTATATCGCATTATAGTGTACATACTCACACTGGGTTCAGAAAATTATAATATTTGTATTATAACTGTAACAATACTTGTCATAATTGTAATTTCTATCTGTAAAAGTTCTGATTACCCAAGGGTTACCTAAGTGTGTTGAAAATACAAGGTTTGCAAAAAAGAAATTGATAATCATAAATTGAACTTTTGGTATCATACATTCAGAGGTGGAAAGTAAAAATTGTAGGTACTTTTACTGTACATAAGTACATTTTATGATGAATACTTTTTTTTACTTGTACTTCACTACATTTTAGAGCCTGTATCTGTACTTTCTACTGTGAAGCGCTTTGGGTGTGACTATTTCATATGAAAAGCGCTATACAAATAACATTCCCTTTCCCCTTTCCCCTAAAAGTAAGTGTTTTTATTTTCAAAGTGACCTCTCTACGACAAACTTGTTTAGACCTGGTTTAGACCTGGTTTAGACCTGGTTTAGACCTGGTTTAGACCTGGTTTAGACCTGGTTTAGACCTGGTTTACTATGCCACATTCAATTCTTAAAAAATACTTTAACTTTTTACTTATGAAGTACATTTTACAGTGGACAGTAGAAATTTAATCTGATACTGACGTAAACTCTTGGTCCTGTATCTGCATTTTTATTCAAGTAAAAATACTGAGTACTTCGTCTACCACTGCATACATTAACATAAAGGTCTAACTTCCTATTTTACAATCGTAAAAAAAGCCAAACATTATTCAATCGAATTTATTTTTCATAAAAAATTGCACACGCTGCAGATTCTTCAGTTTGGACTGAGCCAGGGGCCTGTTCTTGAAGGTGTGCTTGGCTTTTTGTCACTGCTTGTTGTGTAGTGCTCTAGGGAGTTGACAGTGTCATACTGGAATATGCCTGTGCTTGTAGGAGACTGCTTTAGGAAACTGCCTCTTTGTAAGTAATGTCCCGCGTCTACAGGGTCCTCTTAATTTGGCTGATTCACTGGTTTATTATTTTCATCATCCACATCAACTCCTCCATCTGTTCATCCATTCACTAATCTACCAGATGATGGTCTTTAATGTGTTCACTTTTACACAGTACTTGGGTTAAACCAATGTCTTCTTGAACACACTAGTGACAAAAAGACATTTTTCATGTACTGCAGTCAGATCTCAAAATGCTTATCCACTCAGTTGTGCCTTTCCCCCCCGAGGGGTTCCTCCTTACCTCAGAACTATCTGAGCCACGTTATTTTAAATTAGAAACGATAAACAAGTCATGTAGAAAACACTGCAGCCTGTAGTTTCAGTGCACACAATAGACTACACATTTCAGTCATTGAGCGATTTGTATAATCTATTTTAGTTTTTTTTTTTTTGCATGCTGCTTGTCATTGATCTCATCTTTAGCTTGAGGGCATTGAGGGATTTTTCGGTTTCTCACATGGGACAAGCTTTTCCTTTTTAAACTGGCATGTTGCTCTAACAATTTACATATTGATCAATGTGTAAAAGGCCTTTTTGTGATAATACAGAATGATTGTTTTAAATGGTGCCTTCTTTTGGCCTTTTGCATAAACTTATACTATATTTATTAACTATTGACTTTCAGATGCGGACATAAAACGCAGCGTAAGCTCCAGTAGCAGGTCCTTCCTCAGTTCAGAGTCTATGTAAGTCTCTACTTCTTCTTTCACTTCAGTTTGTTGGTTAAAAAAAAGCTTTGAAATGTACAGTAGATATTTTGGAGAGTTCCTTATTATTCACTGTATTTATGTAGAGTCTCATTAAACATTTCAATTGGAGTTTTTGACTTTTCTCTGCATCAACAGCAGCTCTCCCAGCTACCTCCAGTCCAACTCTGCGGAGTCTGTGGCCATGGGTTTGCTCCGACAGTTTGAAGGCATGCAGCTGCCTGCTGCGTCAGAGCTCGACTGGCTGGTCCCAGAACAGGATGCTCCTCAGAAGGTGCTTGCCCCGCTTTCAAAGCAAACCTCGTACATTTGTTTGTTTTTACGTAGTTATTCTGACCATGCGACTCCCCTCTCAGCTCTTGCCCATTCCCGACTCGCTGCCCATCTCCCCCGATGACGGCGAACACGCTGACATTTACAAACTGAGGATTCGTGTCCGAGGAAACCTTGAATGGGCGCCGCCGCGACCGCAGATCATTTTTAACATCCATCCCACGCCCAAGTCAGTATCTGTCTTTCTTTGTGCGCTTGACCCATAGTGTATATAATAATGGAGGTACAATTGGCTAGTCCTCCATGAAGCCAGTTAACATACAGGGGCGGGGTCTGGACCCGGAAGCTCCTATTGACTTTCCATTGAAACCTTTTGACCCCCTTTAACTCATTGTTGGAAATAGTGTTGTTAATATGAGCCTGAAGTGTTTGTCTTACCACACGCTACACCGTCCTGTTCTTTGTCTTTTAATACTGTCAACGTTATTTAAGAAATTAACAAAAATAACTGGCCAATCAGGAGCCTTCTTGCTCTGCGGTTGCCATGAGAATGTAACTCACACATACAAAATGGAGCACCACAGTCAAAAACACACCAAGTATCCCAAACTATATAAACCAAAAAGTTATAAAAGCATGGTATTTTCGTGCTTGTAAAATATCCGCGCTATGGCTAGCAATTGGCACGTAGCTGATTAGCCCTCGTCGTGCTTTTAAACTTACAATTAGAATTTTTCGAAAAGTCTATGGACATTTTCAATTGGATTTTTACTTCCAGCAGCATGTGGTGGGTGGGACTGTGGTGCTCCACATGGAATTAGGCTCCAAAAATTCAAGATGGCTGCGGTTCAAAACGGCTAAACTGCTAACATGAACTGGCTTCATTAGCCCACGCTGAATGCTATGGGGCAAACCACGCAGGCTACCTCCATTATTATATACATGATTATGATTTGACCCTAACTAATAATCTGTGCGTTTCATTGTTGAACCATCAGGAGGAAGTTTGTCGTCGCGAAACAAAACTACCGCTGCGCTGGCTGTGGCACTCGCATCGATCCAGGTGAGGCATTTCTACTTTCAGGTCCAGAACTTGCAGACGTGGCCAAAGTAGTAGCCAAAATATTTAGCCAAGTTAGAATAATGGTAGTAAAAAGTAATTTACTCATGCAAAAGTAAAACATTTCTGAATTAACATATTACTTTTGACTTTTTGAACGTAGAAGTGTGAGTTGTTTAGTGTCGATGTTGAAGGATAGAAGACAAAATATAAAATCCCCCAAATCAAAATAACTCAAGAATTTACAGTGAAAATTACAGTAGATAAAATAAATGATTCTTAAGCTGTGATGTGACAAAATGAATCATTGGTTCATTTTTATATGCAACATGGAGCTTTTGTCCCTCACTGACTTAGTAGTAAGCAGCCAAATGTGTTATTCAAGAATACTGTTACTTCGACATAATATTGCTCAAATAGAAATAAAAAGTACAGTTGCTTCAAAAAGTTCCTCACATACAGTACATGTTATTGAGTAAAAGTAACCTCTGAGAACCTGACCGTATAATTAGATAACAAAGGCCTAAATAACTCATATATTTATGTACATTTCCTCAGACTACATCAAGAGACTGCGCTACTGTGAATATCTGGGCCGTTACTTCTGCCAGTGCTGCCACGAGAACGCGCAGGCCGTCGTACCTGCGCGAGTTTTGAGGAAGTGGGACTTCAGCAAATATTATGTCAGCAACTTTGCCCGGGACCTGCTCGGCAAGATCGCCGGAGACCCCCTGTTTAACCCCAACGACATCAACAGTGGCCTCTACAAGAAGGTCAAGGCTCTGGAGGCGGTCAGGGTCAGTGTTGTTGTACTGTTACATGATAGTCTCCTCAACCCATGTGCTCCGGAGAAGTTACAACACTCACTCTTCCACTGAAATGAGCTTTTATTATTCCAGGTTTTAAGGGCGCAGCTGTTGCATATGAAAAACCTCTTCAAGATGTGTCGCTTTGCCAAAGAGTGAGTCATTTGTTTTAGTTTCACGAGTAACGCACCCTTGGCTTGAGTTTTAAAACATTACATCTGTCATGTTTGTTGCTTTTTAGGGTTTTGGAGCAGTTTGACACTCTGCCTGGTCACCTCACAGAAGACCTTCACCTTTTCTCCCTCAATGACCTCACAGCTGTTCGCAACGGGGAGCTGGGCCCTCGGATGAAAGAACTGCTAAAACTTGGCACTCGGCATGTAGCTGGCTGTGTGGTAAGTTTGTGTTTACAGCTTTGCTATTGTATTTTCTCTATAGTCTCTAGAAACCTTTCTTTTATTTGGTGCTAAACCAGTATAAATATGAAATTCCCATTGAAGAGTTAAGTTTTACGTTTTTTTGTGTAGCCCCAATTTTTGGAACCAAAGCTACTTTTGAAGAATTTATGCTTGGCCTTAATGCGTTTTAAACATAATTCTTCCTAAATAATTGGTTTGACTCACATTATCAAGGCATCTGTTCCAGACCTGTTGCCCGCATGAACTAACTAAACCGCTGCATCACCAGCAAAGTAAAAATTTGTAGAATGCGGAAAACATTTTACATCTGATTGCATTTGCCAGGTCTACAGTAACTTGAAAGGACTTGAAATTCAAAGATTCGGACTTGACTTGAACTTGTGACTCGCTGACTTTAGACTTGCACAACAAGAACCACCAACCATTTCAGTAGCTACAAATAAGTCATACAATATATCCACCAGGGGGAGCGCTTCTCATGAACGACTTCTGACAACTATCCATGTGCATCCCCGGAAGTAACACAAATAGTCTGAGTGCGATTTGGCAAGTTACTCAAACTGATAAAACCACTGTGACTTGATAAAACCATTTGTGAATTGATAAAAGAATTTATGAAGGTTCTCAGTCGTACAGGAGTTGTCCATCGTAGGCAAAATTCTTCAGTCTTCATCTGTACTCTGTAGTTGAAGTGTAGGACGTTTCGATCTTACTCCAAAGATCGTCATCAGCTACTGAAGGCCTGGAGCACGCTGTGGGTTTATAAAGCCAGTGAACCAGCAGGAGGAGTCAGCCTCTAAGCCCCTCCTCTCTTGGTGACCCAGCAGGAGGAGTCAACCTCTAAGCCCCTCCTCTCTTAGTGCTAAACGTACTTGCTAAGTACTTAACAAGGGTCCATTGTCTCCCCTGAGCTACTCTCTAAGTATAAACAGTATCAACGACTTAGAGAGTAGCTCGGGGGAGACAATGGACCCTCGTTAAGTACTTAGCAAGTACGTTTAGCACTAAGAGAGGAGGGGCCTGTAGGCTGACTCCTCCTGCTGGTTCACTAAGAGAGGAGGGGCTTAGAGGTTGACTCCTCCTGCTGGGTCACCGAGAGAGGAGGGGCTTAGAGGCTGACTCCTCCTGCTGGTTCACTAAGAGAGGAGGGGCCTGTAGGCTGACTCCGCCTGCTGGTTCACTAAGAGAGGAGGGGCTTAGAGGCTGACTCCGCCTGCTGGTTCACTAAGAGAGGAGGGGCTTAGAGGCTGACTCCTCCTGCTGGTTCACTGGCTTTATAAACCCACAGCGTGCTCCAGGCTTCAGTAGCTGATGACGATCTTTGGAGTAAGATCGAAACCTCCTACACTTCAACTACAGAGTACAGATGAAGACTGAAGAATTTTTGCCTACGATGATAAAAGAATTGATAATCAATGACTCATATAATCAATATGAGGCATTTTAAATGTGTCTCTTTTTAAATCGGATGTACTTTTATCATATTCCCTTTTATCACATTCCTTTTTATCAAATCATTTTGTTACTTCCACCCGTCTATGTAGGGCGCTCATGTGATAAATGCAGCTGTGATTTGATAAAGATGACTTGAACTGATGAAAACGACTGTGAATTGATGAAAAACGTTTGTCAAAATGCTTGTTTGTTTTTTATCAATGAGTCATTTTACATACGTCAGTTTTTTATCAAATTCACATGGCCTTTTATCATATATTTTTTGTTACTTCCACCCTTCATACACCTCTGCCTTCTAGCTCTAAATTCAACATTCTGCCAGTATTCTATCACCCTGCTCCAGAGCATCTGTGGCTACATCAGTTGCTTATCACAGACTATTGAGTGTTAACAGTTCTTCCAACAACACATGGATTTTGACTCTTGTGCGCTCTTCCCTTCCCCGCAGCTGTGCCAGGCAAAGGGCTTTGTGTGCGAGTTTTGCGGCAACGAGAAGGACATCATCTTCCCCTTCCAGCTCAGCAAGTGCCAGCGCTGCGAAGGTGAGCCCCCTCTCCCGGTGTCCGACCTCCGAACCCCCTCCTCGCGCCTTTCCCTCGCCGTTGCCTGGACCGACCTGAAGATCGCCAAACCCCGTAGGCTCGCACGGCTCCTCTCTATAGACAGGAAGCAAGGGGAGGGCGGGGAGGATTTTAACCACAGCAATGGCCACGAGGAGCCTAAAGTTGGAGAAAGTGTGGACACGGCTAAAGTGAAGCGGGAAAAAACTGTTTCGAATGTTTTTAGCGCAAAGAAATTAATCAAAGCCTTGTCAAAGAGTAAAGATGACACACAGGAAAGGGAAAGTGAGTCAGGAAGAGGAGAAGGAACAGATGAGGAAGAGAAAGATGAGGACAAAAGGCCTAACAGAAAAGAAAGGGTGAACCTGTTTAAAGTGCTTCAGATACAAAAGTTAAAAAAGAGCTTTTTTAAAACCGAGGAGAATGACAGTACAGTGAGTGAAAGCGGAACTTGCAGCAGCACCGACAGTTTGGATCAAGTAGCAAAAGGAAGTGAGAGAAAGTCATTGTGGAAGATGCCCAAACTGGTCAAAGGCATTTCAAAAACTGAAAGGGAAATCAAACCTTCAGAAACTGCTGAACTAGTGAGTGACGTTTCAGGTAAAGAGAAAACGGAAGATGATTTACCCTCGTCAAAGTGTAATAAAGACTCTAACGGCGTGAGTAAAGAACAGCCAGAGTTTGTAACCAGAACGCACTGGAGGTCGCATAAAACGCGCAAGGCCAGGAGGTTAACCAGGGGCAAGAGAATCACAGATGTAGACTTTGAGACGGAGAGTGCGGAGAATGAGAGCACAGACACTGACGCCTGTCCCAAATCCGATCAGGGTGGAGCAATATCGGACTGAGATGTGAAACTTTAGGAATCCTTTTGTTCGGCAGTTGTTGTTTTTCCCCTTGTTGTTGCCGTATTTTATCTGTTTCCTCTAACATTTCCGTTGCTGCTGCTGCTGCTGAGGTGCTTTTTGAGATATATTTGAGCATCATTAATGAGAGAAATTTCTACATTTCATTTCAAGAGGAGGAGGAGGTCATTATTAGCAAATTAAGCCTTTTGGCAATTAGCAAAAGTGGATGTTTTTGTGAGTTTGCTTTACTGTTTATTTATTTTGTCTGTCATGATGTTTTTAGCAGATTTCTTTTCTCAGAATTGAATAAAGTTGTTTTTAAATGTTGCCGTTTGTTTTGTTTTTTTGATCATTATTACGTGAAGTCAGATGTGGGTTTGGACATGTTAGTACTAGCTGGTAGCACTGCCTAGCTCTCAGAATATCAGCTCTGGCCTCCTCCTCTCCACTCCCGTTGCCTTTTGACTTCTGCACCTTTTATACCGCTCCCCTCGTTCCTTCGCGCCTCAGCTCGGCCTCCGATTGGCTGCTTTGCCGGGAACCTGTTGAACTGGTTATCGTTTGTTTGGCTTTAAGGGCGTGAGCAGTTGTTGCGTCTTTCCCACACACACAGAAGCTCTTATCTAAAAAGAAAAGTCCACTGTTTGCTTCCTGGAATTCTCGATACAAATGTGTTTTTTCTCATCTGCAGAGTGCCACGCGTGCTACCACCGCAACTGCTTCAAGACGGGCAGAGAGTGTCCCCGCTGCCAGCGCCTCGCAGAGAGGAGGGAGCGAATGGCGCGCAAGAACATGGAGGAGCAAGAGGACGAAGGAGGCGGGACTTGAGAAAAGAAGTCGACAAAAAAACAAAACACGAACTCGAGGAATAAAGAAGGAGCACAAAGTTGACAGAAGTGATTGTAGTTACTGAACACCTCAAACATGGCCACTGCTGATGTCGGTGTGCGCCGTTCGCCAGCCCCTCACACAGGCGCACTTTAATTTGTACAGATTTAGCCCTGACACTGTTTTGATTGATTTTTTTTTTATTGAGTACTTCTTAATATGTTTTCTTTATGCAGAGTGTATTAATCAATTTGTGGCTTTAATGACACCTAGTGGTGATTTCTAATAGATGTAACAAAAATAACAACCTTGCCACACCACGACCAAGAAAAATTGTAAATCTATGGGACATTTTTCTTCTTTTTCTGAAACTCGTGAGACATGAAGTGTAAAGAGAGGGCCAAAGATGATGCAAGTTTGTATTAGAAATCTGTATTTTCCAAGAGTGTCCAAGTTTTATTGAACTTTTGATAGTTAATGATTTTATAGTTAAACTTTTAGCTGCATTTGTGGTAGCTTCTTTCCTAGCTCAAGTTTGGTAACATGCCCTGAAATGGCTGGGTTTATTTTTGGAAATGCATTCCGGTCAGTCCAAAACAAAAGTATTTGTATCTGTTATTATTACTAGCCACGCCGTTTGCTTTGATGTTTTTATACCGTTTTAAAAAGGCTGTGGTACTTTTTGGGATCAAAAAACTTGACTTGAAAAAGCTGATGCGTTGAGATCCTGAGCAATTATTTGAAGAGCTGTCAAAAGAAGTTCATGTAAATGTTTTAATGTCCGAATAGTTTGTCCGAGCCTCATCAGCACTTCGCATAACGGGGGGAAGTCTTGTCAATTGCACTGAAAATGCATAATTTTGTAATTTTTTTAAAAATTATTATTATTTCTCCACATGTCTGTACATTTTAGTTCGAGGGGAAGTTCAAAATATATGAACCCAATTTGCTATTAGGCTTTGAGCACACATTCCAACTGAAAAGGCTAACTCTTCCTCACTGTGCACTGGTGGAAAACTCACATGAGAGAGAGTATAACCAGACAACGATGATTTTCTGATTACTAATACACTGTCCTCTTTACAACAGCAGCTGTGTTATTCGACTGCCTTAAAATTGCTTTGAAGGTTTAAAGTGCAATACTGATTAAAAGTTTATTGTTTTAGATTTGATTCTGTTATATATGTGATCATTGTGTTGTAAATATAATAAATGATTGGCGAGACTGTTATTATGAGTCAGTTTCCTGGAGCCTAATGGTTAAATGTAATCCATGTGAGGGATTATTTTAGTTCAGTGGCAACAAAAGTACTGTGTAATCACTATAAACACATTTTTATATCAATCATGAAAACAAATGGGTTACTTAAATAGGTCATGAGAAGAGTAACAAACTTTAAACTTCCAAGAACTGTCATTCAGACTGAGGCTGATAACAGTAATGTGACCGGATCTTGCTTTTGTAAATATGTAGAACTCAGCACTTCTGTAGGAAGTCAGTGGTGGAAGAAGTACTCAATTTTCTTACTTAAATAAAAGTACAGATGAAGAAGCAACACATTTACTTCAGTAAAGACTATAATTCTACTAAAGTGAAAGTACAAAAGATATCCAACCAAACCACGCTCAGATAGACCAACAGAAATGTCAGCAACAACTGCCAGGAAAGTTTTTCTAGATGCTAATAAAAACCCACTAATAACTGAAAGAAGTGGTATGGCCGTATGAAGCTGCACAATAAGGAGGCACTGCATGAGTTGCAAGAGCTAACGTGAAATAAAGTGTGTTTCTGTTCTCGGGGTAAAATTATGGAGCGAATTAACAGAAGATTTGAAAAAATGTACTTCCTTGTTACAATTTAAAACTCATCTTAAGTTTCAAATATTTAAAGAATATAAAAAGTGTGCATAAAACATTTTTATTTTTTTGTGATGTTGAATGTTGTTACATGGAAAGCTTAAAAACCGAAGGTGCAGAATAGGATAGGCTAAAATAAGCACTAAACCGGGCCTATTCCTTTTTTGGTTGAAATTTATTATATTCTATTTGTTTGAACTGTATCTTTGTTGATGTGAAGACCGAAAACAAAATTATCAATCAAGTTGAAGTTGCAGGGTCGAGGCGCCAGAGGAAAGCCATTGTAGCAATGGCTTTCATATGTCACATAGTATTCCACTTACAACACACCAAACACCAAAAAAACAAGCCTCAGCATTTCTGGTAATTTGCAGTGATGTCACCAAAATGTAACATTTTGGCAACAACTGTCAACGTTCTATGAGTCAACAAGGCCTGTGATGAAAAGTGCACCACTCCTACTGTGAAACACGGAGGACGTGGATCACTAGTTTTCGGGATGTGTGAGCTACAAAGGCACAGGAAACTCTAAAATGTAGTGAAGTAAAAGTCAAAAGTATTCATCATACAATTTACTACTACTACTAATAATAATGCATTAGTTTTATATAGCGCTTTTCTGGACAGCGGCCCAGGGGTAGACTGACAGAAAAGAGCCTCCAATCTGCACCATCGGCCCCTCCGACCACCACCAACACTCACTCACACCACATTCACTCAGGCTTCCTGACCAGGCCCTACCTGCTTAGCCTCTGAGGTAAAAGTAACAAAAGTTTGTACTTTTTACTTTGTTACTTACCATCACTGACTAGAGATAAGAGAGTAGAAAGTGTGATTTAATTATTTATTTTATGGTCAACTTTATTTATCCTACATTTACAATAACAGCAGCTGCCCAAAGAGCTGTATAAGAATAAAATAATAAGACACAAATAGTATTGCTAAAACATCTAGGATAATTGCATTTGCCATTTACTCGTTTGCTTATACTTAAACCTATACACATACGCTATTGCTTTTCTAACCCTGGCTGATCCAGATGCACCACATGCAGATGATGACCAGGGCGTAGCAGGAGATGAGCAGGAGGTAGATGCGGAAGAGGAGGAAGTCCAGGACATATCCCACGTGACACCACTGGTCCTGCAGCTCGCTCTCCTTCTGCAGAGAGCGGAGGTGCGACCTCAGCTCCCCCACGTACTCACAGATCTGCTGCAGCTCAGGAGGGGCCACGCCTGGAACACACAGGGCACGACTATTATAGGCTAATCCTTGTTTTGTGTTCAAAGACATTATAACCACTGGAATTAAGAATGTTTGACCCTAATTTGAGTAATTGTAGTTTAAAAAAATCTGACAGTGGAATACTTTTTCACATTCAAAGGTTTTTTTTCAGAGCCCCTACAAAGTTTTAGACCTTAGATTGAGAAATTAGAACTTTTTAGCTTTTTTAGATTCCAGGTAACCACTGCAAGTGAATAGGAGAGAAAATGAATAAACACATATATTATATCAGAGGGTACTTCATACATCCTGAGCAAGCCAGTTACCATTGAAAATTACAAGTACAGCACTGGAAAATCTGGTGTCCGTTTGGCAAGTTCGTCCCAATTATGAATTGCATTAAACTTTCCCACCTATTTTTACCATTTACATCTATTTCAGAGTAAATGCAATATTGTCCGACCTTGTATGAGCAACATACTGTAAAAAACTAAACATAGTGAGCGATTCCACTTTTTTAGCATTAATAATAAATCTTTTTCCAAGAAGAATTAACAAATGAACTGAAGCATTGTATTCACTATCCCCTATAAACCCCAGAATTATAGGAAACACACTGTAGTTGGCACTTTCATATTGTTAAGCATTTTTTTTAGATGCAATAAGATGCATTGTCCTTTTCAATGTGCAAAGATGCGTATTCCATTGGCAAATAAATGTATTTACCTGATCAAATCAAGCTAAATTACTCTAGGCTACATAGTTACCTGTGTTTGGGACAGGCCCATTGTTTTCTGTCTGGATGTGAGTTGGGGGTGGTGTGCAGTTGAGGTTGTTGGGCTTGTCTTCTTCAGGTTTTGTCCGGGGCGTGACGTCCTCTGGCCAACGGTAGCAGATGAGACGAGCCGTATATTTGAGGATGACTATTTTCACCCAACGTGGCACCTCCTTGTATTTCATAGAGTTGTGGTGGAGAACGTTGGTGATTATGACAGTTTCCAGCAGGCTGATCACCATCAGGGCCAGGCACACAGAGAAATAGATGCCTGGGTTGGGAAAAAGGGCTGTCAGGGCTTTTAGTGCAATACGATCATGTGTGAAGTGTATGAAGTCAGTTCTCTCTGACCGATTATTGGTGTGCCATTTGCAGTGCTGGGCAGCAGGTCGTTCATGATGAGGAGGAAGACTGTGTAGCCCAAGATGAGGGTCATTTTGAAGGAGGCGCGGTCCACGCTGTGCGGTGGTAGGTAGAAAGACAAGATGTCGATGAGCATCAGGAAGGAGCTGGGGATGAGCAGGTTGACCACATACAGAACTGGACGACGCCGGATCACCACCTGAAGTACAAACGTGTTTTCTTTTTTTTACATCAAACTGTTGAAATTAAGTTCCTTCTCCCCTCTGTTACTCAATTCAACAGGATACATTTCAATGCATAACAATGACATGACACAACTTTGTTTGTGTTAAAGTTGTACATTCGGTTATGAGCAGCCGATTAGAATAACCGTCCTACAACAACTGCTACAACTGTTTTGTTTAAGATGTAAGAAGGGGTAGGATGCATACATTTTTCTTCTAACTACCCCTTTTCAAATTGTCTTTTTAATAATTCTGTATCAATGGAATATATTTCTAAAATTCAAATTAAAAAAAAACAAAGAAACAAGCAAACATGTGAATATCCAGGTGTAGCTGTTTCAGGAGCCTCACCCAGAAGGTGATGATGTCCCACTCGTCAATGCCAAAGCGCAGGATGGAGGTCTCCCCCAGAATATCCACCAGCTCCCACTCGCCACTGGCCTCAAGGTAACGCTTGGAGTTTCCTGACATCTCTTCGAAGGTCAGCGCTGGGCTGACCCTCACGTCTCGGACTGTGGCAGAGGAAACAATCAACAAACTGTGGAAACCGCCTGTGTAAGTTCTCAGTCGTACAGGAGTTGTCCATCGTAGGCAAATAGCTCTTTATCCAAAGAACTTCGTCAGCACGCTTGTGGGTCTTTTATGAAGAACCACCAGGAGGAGTTAATCTCCAAGTCCCACCTCTCTTGGTTCTAAAGGTTGGAGAAAAACATCTTAACCTATTCACACCTAATTACTGCTCATTACCTTCCCATTGACTTCCCCTGGGCTTTGTTTAAGGCTGTTCACCCTGTTCTATGGCCCTGCTCTAGCCTCTGGCCAATTAAACCTAAGTTCTCCATTAATTTAGCACCTATTTACAACGACATCCGTAGGCTAAAACCATCCCTCTGTCATGTTCATGAGGCTGGGTCAGAGGCCAGAGCAGGACCATAGAAAAGTGCAAACAGCCTTAAACAAAGCCCAGGGTAAATCAATAGGCAGGTAGCAGGCACTAATTAGGCGTAAATAGGTTAAGATGTTTTTCTCCAACCTTTAGAACCGAGAGAGGCAGGACTTAAAAGTTAACTCCTCGTACTGGTTCTTCATAGAAGACCTACGGGCGTGTCAATTCTGCTCAGTGCTGACGAAGTTCTTTGGATAAAGAGTGAAACGTCCCACACTTCAACTACAGAGTACAGATGAAGACTGAAGAATCTTTGCTTACGAAAAACTGTAGAAACAACTAGTTGAAAAAAAAATACTGTTGACTTACTTGTGTGCATGTATGATCCAAATGTAAAGGTGCAATTCTGCACATCAAAAGGAAAACTAAAAATCTCCAGGTTGCAGGCTGAGACCAGGCGGAGCATTCTGTCCCAGCGGATGTGTCCGGTGTGGTTGACGTAGACATAGGGACAGGCTTGGGACACGTCATCATCCACACTGTTAGCATGAAGACATACAGGAGTAAAAGGAGGAAAGCACATGTGAACTACACACAGGGAACACTCACAATTCATAAACAATGATGTCCGGAGACCAGAGCTGCTTCGCTGGGAGAGACAGCCTGGTGACCCCATCACACTCCTCTGGATCCCATATGAGAAACTCATGATGCCAATACTGTAATAAAATGACTGTGACTGTAGGAACACAGTAAATTATAACCAGTGCTACTGATCTGTGCTTACCAAACGAAGCCAGAGAAAAGTGGTTAGAATCTGCGTTTTCTCGTTCTAAAACAAAATGGAAACATTAAACCTGGCACAGCAGAGGAGGTTTGTGGTGGTGCGACACTGACCACTCCCAGGACGGCGTAGAGGGTGAAGGAGATGTTGGTGATGGTGGGGTTACTGAGGTTCACTGCAGGTCTGAACGCCTGGAGGTCAAACACAGCCTGCATGGACTCATAGGTGGGACCACTGTGCCCCTCCATGCACTGCAGCTTACTGTCACACACCCACACTGACAAACAACATGACTTATATAGGCTTAAAAAAAGAAATACATTTAGACAAATGTAATAGGTAAAATCGTAACTACTTTTCAGTCTGACACAAAGAGGACAGTTTATTACCTGACATGAGAAGTAAGACAAATATCCAGAGATTCTGCGCCGTCATTATGTCCTTTCTTTAAGCAGCAAATACGATACTGTGAACTTCTTGACAAAACAGAAGCAAACTTAGTCCTGCAGCTGGTTTTTAATGTAAGGACGATGGTCCTCAACTCCCCTGAGAAATAACTGTGAAACAACTGGTGCCTCCAATTACACACTCACATAAACCACTGCATTTCTCAGTATTAAACATCTTTATGAAAGACAATAATACTCACTTTTATCGTCCTGATGATCACACATGAGAATTTCAGTATTTCAGAAACATTAATTTCTCTCTCACTTTTTTTGATGATCATAACACAATGTAGAAAAAAATATGAATGAAAAATAAGAATTACAATTATTTAGAAATGATTATGTACAAATAATACAGAAATAAAATAATACATGAAAAATGACTCACGATAGGACCTGTTGTTTAACACCTTTGATTATCACTCACCCATTTTATTTTTCAACACCTACAGGCCACACCTACGAGGCACACCATGTACCATGCAGCACCTACTACAGCAACTTTTTTATACTTTTTTTTCTCTAAATGAATTAACATTTACATTCACAATTTATTTTCATTTTTTGTATTCTTGACGAAAAATATGTATAATATGAACAGCTTTCAAAAATAAGATATTTGTGGAGCTGATATAACGTTAGCAACTTAACCTAACCTCACCTTAACCCTAAAAGGCCTAGATCACAATCAAGTCAGGACTAAACCAGGTCTAGGGTCTTTAAATAGACCTGAATTGGACAAAATCTGAACTGGTTGTCTAAATAAAGACAGCAAAATCCTAACATAAAAGGCTTAAGCTTAAATTAAATTATTTTGAAGTCTACAATTGCCAATGGTGCTCATTTTGAGAAGCACTGCCCTAAACAAAGCCTGGAGGTCCAGTTAATTGAACTTTATTCAGACATCTTGGCCATTGTGGAAAAAATAAAACATGTATGTCTGAAAGGGAATAAGAATAAGTCTAAGCTTATTTTTCCCGTCCCCACTATTTACTTTACAACTTGAGAACTTAAAAATTGCTGCCCAATGTTTTAAAGCACAACTTATACTGTTCAAAAGCAATACCCATTTATAATACAATACTTTGTAATGCACTTATCATAATCCCCAGAATGCAAAGGAACCTCACTACCATTGTAATTGAGCAGCCGGTCCATGTCGATGCCCAACACGTGCCACTCCTGGTTGTTGTTGGTTCCTCAGCTGCCTCCGGATGGCGCTCGCGTCTCTGCTCAGACTTCTCAGGTCAGATATGAGCGGACCCTGAGCTGATGCTGTTGGCTCTTTCTTCACAGACATGAGCTGAAGGTCCTTAGTCATTGTTCACACCTGTAGAATAAGTCTATTATAAGATGAGTGAAGAAGGCTACATCTCTCTTTTGTCTCAGTCCTCCTAAGTCTGGATACATGAACAGTGATGTGTGAGGAAAAGCAAGAAGACGAAAAGTTGTATCGTCTTTGTTAGTTACATTTTGTATAAGTTTTATGTTTTCTCTGGAAAACAGTAGGCCTTAATTACAAGGTTGTGGCTAGCTTTTGTGCGCATGTAAAGTGTATTTGAGGTTCTTACGCGAGAAACTAAAATGATGTGTGAAGGAAAGGGTTGAATGAATATACAGTAACATACTGCAGGAACATGTTTTTTACTCCGCACCAAAATTGTCAGGCCCAGTCCAAACCAGGGGCCTCACAAATACATCAAACCTTGAGAATAATTACCAATAATGTTTTGTTTCCTATTTATTAATAATAATAATAATAATAAAAAGGTATTTTCAGTCATATGTTTATTTTATTTGCTCAAATAGGGGAGACCGGGGGTGATTATAATACGGGGAGAGTATTATAATTGCGATTCATAGCAATGTTGGACTCCAGTATAAGTTGGATCCAATCTATGACAACTTTCTGAGACCGAAACCGATTGACAATAACAACCTTAGAGTGAAACCATCTCCACCGTCATGCTAATTAGCCCGGACTACTGGGCGGAGCGGGGCAATAGGGGAGTGTCAACAACCTTAGAACATAGCCCAAGGTGAGACAATACAGAGGTAACAAGCCCTATTAAGTATGAATAGGCTAAGATGTTTTCCTACCTTTAGTACCATGCGAGGAGGGACTTAGAGATTAACTCCTCCTTCTGGTTTACTCTTAAGAGGCTCAAGTCGTTATTAAGCCGATGACGATCTTTGGACTAAGATCGAAACGTCCTACACTTCAACTACAGAGCACAGATGAAGACTGAAGAATCTTTGCCTACGATGGACAACTCCTGTACGACTGAGAGCCAACACAGATATGTTTATAGCTATTCAGCATAACCAGTAGTAAATAAAGGTATGCTCAAACATAAAAGAAGTGTTGTGTTTGAGGCTGTAGAAACCTTTGGGGTACAAAAAAAGAAAAAGGTGAGCAAATAAGATTTTTTATTCAACACTCATCAAACATTATTAATTCAGCAGGAGCCAAAAGTTCTCACAGTTACTAAAAAGTTGCACAATTGCTGTGGATATTATTTCCAATTTAATATTCAGCTTCTCAACAGTATTGCCTATAGATAGAGATCTCGATAAATGTCATTGCAAACTTAAACATTAGTCACACAACATCTCAATTTATTAACAATGAAGGTGCTTCCTGTCTTAAACAAGTTTACCTGTTTAGACAATTTAGACAAAAGACTACACACAATATACATTTCCATTGAAATTTCAGGCTGGAGTCCGGAAAAAGTTACAGAAATATAACTGAACACATACATTAAATTCTTCCCTGCTGTCTAAACTCTTCTACATTTAAGTTCACTCACTTTTTCATCCTTTTGTTGTTGTGGGAAAAGTCTAGTGTTGCATATTATGAGTAAATATATAGACGTTCATAATCTTCATGAGGCCTGTGCCCACATGATGACTATGGTGATGAAGCTGACCGATATGAACACGGTGTAAGTGACAAAGACGAGGCGGTCGGTGATGTAGCCCATTTGATACCACTCCTCTGAGGTCTCACTGTGCTGCAGCTCCACCTGCCGGCGGATCTGGTGAAGGTCCCGACTCAGACCCTGCAGAGCCTCCACTGTCTTACTCCTGGGCAGGGCTGCAGTCTGCGCCGGATTCTGAACTTTATCCGGGGATCCTAAAGGGGACACATTTTACAGGTGGGCCTTGTTTTGAGTGCTGTAAAATAGCTTCAAAAAGTGGTTTTCAGAAGTCACCTAGACCAGGGGTTCCTAAACTTTTCAGACTGGGACACCCACTGTAAACACAAATTGCCGTATTTTCCGGAATATATAGACGTCACACTTTTTCCTCATAGTTTGGCTGGTCCTGCAACTTATACTCAGGTGCGACTTGTATATTAAATATACTATAATTTCACATGTTTGTTATTTTCACACTGATTCTGTTCTGTATGCTATAGTTATCTGAATATCTGTTAATAAGTTATGTACCAGACACATATTCAGTTTGTTGTTTATGCTTCGTGTCGCTGAATAACCACCACATTAGCAGACCGTACATCTTTCATTTTTTTTTTTTTTTTTCATTTTTTTATTCATTTCAATCATGTTAATTATTGTTTTTACAGTCGTATTAATTATACGGTAGATAGATGGTCTGAAGTTCCGCCTACAAAAATGTCACTTTACACATGTCTTTATGAAAGACACCAATTCAGCCTGTTGTTCTTTTGATCATTATTTTAGCTTTATATAATTATTTAATATTTATTCAATGGTAATTTATAGGAAAATGTAGTGTTTACAATTTTATACTACAATATTTATATACTAAATTCACTTCTAATTTTGGTCGCGTCTTGGTATTATAGATTGAAGTGGGTTATTGCACTGATTGAGAACCACTGACCTGGACCACACCACATTTTCTATATATTTGCCCTTGATTTTCAGTAACTAATTTCCAGAATTCTACCAATGGGAAGTTTTTTTTTTTTTACTCTTAAACTAAATTTAAAAACATCTAGTCGCACTCAAAACTAAAACTAAGGAAGTTTGACTTACGTCTAGATTCCTTTTTGCAGTGCACTAGTTATTTTGAGGAGACATTCGACATTTGAGCGAAATGTATGAGGCACACAACACCTGAAGTACAAATGTATTGGGGGCCCCTTTGTGGTCCCGGGGCCCTAAGCAGCTGCATAGTCTGCTTATTAGACTGGGCCGGCCCTGAGTGAAACAGAATTTTCATATCCATTGGATGAAATGTACGATAATTCCAGGTTGGCATTTGTTGTGGTCTATCGCTATCCTCATGTGTGTGTTTGTGGGTAATTTAAATGTTTTCTTCATC
>OMNZ01033576.1:8809-23707 GCA_900303255.1 Lesueurigobius sanzi | reverse complement strand
TTTGAAAGGGGGTAGGCACTAATGCCCTACGCAGGATCTGATATCACCAAGTAATTAAGAGTCCAGGGCCAATGTCAAAGTTGTTTGCCCAGGACCAATGTTACAGCCAGCCAATCAGGGGTGAACACTTGAGATGTTATGACAAAAATTATGAAATTACGTTTAGGAACAGGGAACGGTCTGCTGTAATTTGATAGATCTATGTGTTGGTTTGTCTGAAAATATACCTAAACCTAACCTTAAAGATTTCCCTGTTCCTAAACTTAATTTTTGTCATGACATCTCAAGTTTTCAAAGCAGACCGTCCCTCCCTAGCCAACTATCTAGCACAACTGACCCCTGATTGGCTGGCTGCAACATTGGTCCTGGGCAAACAACTTTGAATTGGCCCTGGACTCTTAATTACTTGGTGATATCAGATCCTGCGGGTGGGCGGGCGGGCACACCGCAGTGCGGTGACCCATCTCCAGATCTTGAGCCAGGCTAATGGTCAGAATCACTTGGCAGGAGGATTTTAGCTAATGTGCATGTCTTGGGTTGATGGGGGAAACCAGAGTACCTGGAGGAAACCCATCCAGACACAGGAGAAACATACAAACTCCACACAGAAAGGCCTGCATGGTCCGGGAATCGAACCCAGGACCTTGCTGTGAGGCAAGGTGCTAACTGTTCAACCACCGTGCGTGTTTCCAGGTGAAATAAGAGTTTTGCCTGCAGTGTCTCCCCTTAAATAGCAAAACTGAAAATAGTTTGACTACTTCTGCCTTGTCTTAATGCTGTGTCAGGAGGAGGACAGTAAGTCTCTGATGGGTAAAGAACGCAGGAGAGAGGCACTCAGCGTTAAACTGCGGCGGCTTCAGGACACAATCACCAAGACCAGGACAGACATCGAAGGCAAGGCACAAGTTCTTTTACTCTCATTTCAGAGACACGTAAATGTCTTGTTATAAAAGGCCATTTTCTTTTGGTATCCAATTTAATAGGAGTAAAACGGCTGATAAAAACATACTCAGAAAACCCATCTTTTTCCAATGAGCGGAACATCGAGGAGACGGAGCAGCAGCTCGACGAGGTCAGTTATTGTACATCATCAGATTTTTAGCATAATTTACTTTTTGGGAGATTTAACCATGTTGTTCCCTCATGCCATACAAACTATATCTGGAGTTTTCAGTTATTCTGCATAAATAGTTTGTAGTATCTTTTTGAAATCTCTTTAATGTAAAGGCGACAGCAGCACTGATCTGGCTGATCGTTCATGGCTTGACCACTGCATGCACTGCACTTCCTTGCCTCAGTCTGTGTTTTATTTATTTAAGAGCATCAGTACATCAAAAAAACAAAGATATCCTTTTCCATCCATATGATTTTAACAGATGCTCAAATGTCTGTATGTGCTGGTGCATGAATTTATCATTTTATCATATCAATCAATCAAACAAAACTTTATTCACATGGCACTTTTCATATAATTAAAATGCAGCAGCAGCAGCAGCAGCAGCGCTTCACATTAAACAGTTTCTGTTAAAGGTGAATAGCTAACATCTTTGTAATTACCCAATGTCTTTCAAAATGACCCCCCTCCATCTGACAGATTTATTATATTAAATATTGTTTAAGGCTTAGGCAACTATATACAGGTATACTGTAAATATCTTTTTCTTTATTGGATACTCTAAAGAACAGTTTAAAAAGGCAATACAATAATCCCTATAGATTTTATTCTCAGAGAGAGGAAATGTATGTCACCGTATTAGACTGCTGCATAATAAAACAAACCTGAACTCACTGTATTCCCTGTTTTATTCACAGACCACACTAAAACTGAACCTGCTGGAGGCCACTCATTACAAACTCTCCCTGTCGCTGTCGGAGTTGGAGGGAAAACCAAAGTCGCTGCATCGATTCAGCGACAGCATCTCCAAATGGAAAGATAAGGTGAGACAAATTACTGCCGGGATTTAGATAAACACAAACTTCCAAGTGGAGGGAAAGTCGGAGCGTTATATGCGCAGGTAAAGATTAGGGAAAAGCCTGAATGTTATCAGTGTTGGGGATAATATAGAGAGATTAAGGGGAGACACTACAGGCAATTTCAATGTTCTGCTTTTGGGACAGTTTAATCTCTTAACATGTAAACCTTCACCACCAGGAAACAAACAAATTGCCAGATCTGAAGGTGATAAACTTTTACACCGATTCAACATTTCTCCTTAGATTTAGGGCAAAAGGCATTTTCTTTTTTGCAACAGCACCTCAGCTTTCGTAGCTCCTAAGGCCATCAAACTTTCCCGTCTTGCGCCTGACAATATTTTAAAGGTTTCTTCTGTTGTATTTTTCAATATTTAATTACTAGCCTGATTAAACCCCCCAAAAGATGGCAACATAATATATATTTACAGATTTATTCACTAATAACTAGTTTATTCAAAACCTAAACAAGATATCCAAAATCCCCTCAGAACAAATCTTGGTAACTATAACTCACTCATAAGCTCATGAGTTTACATACCCTGGCAGAATGGCCATTTTTCACAGAATATTAATGATAACACAAAAACCTTTTTTTTTTTTTTTTCACTCGTGGTTAGTGGTTTCTTGAAGCCATTTATTGTCAAAAAACCGATTTACTCTTTTCAACAGAAATTACCCAAATGTCCCAGATCTTAAGTTAACATATTGTGCACTCCGTCGTTGTGTCCTTGGGCAAGACACTTCACCCATATTGTCTAGAGCATGGGTTTTCAACTGGTTCTGCCCCAGGAACCACCGTTCAGACTAAATAGTAGTCTGCGGCCCACTGTGTTTGCGTGTGTGCAATATAGGCCTATTTTTTAGTATAAAAGAGGGCTATATACTTTATTTTACAATGCTTTGTGTTCTCAAATGTTTAAAATAACACAAGTAGAATTATTAAAAGAGAGATACACTGTATCAACTTAATATTCATTAATATTCAATATGCAGCGGCCCTAGTGTATTTTTAGTAGTTAACCTGGATAGCAAGTCATGGACCACCAACAGTACTGCCACGGACCACCAGGAGGCCACGGACCACCAGGAGGCCACGGACCACCAGGAGGCCACGGACCACCAGGAGGCCACGGACCACCAGGGGGCCACAGACCCCTTGTTGGTTGAAAACCCCTGGTCTAGAGCAGTGTTTCCCAACCAGGGGTATGGGGACCCCTAGGGGTACGCGAGGGGTTCGCAGGGGGTACTTGGATTAATTTCAGATAAAAAATTAGATAGACCAAATTGTATTTTTGATTACTATAGTCAAAGAAAAGCTTAAAAAACATGTAACTGTAAAGAGTTCAGTGTATTTAGTCTTTTAGTGTTTTTTACTGATAATTAGGAGTTTTAGTCATTCACTTTCTAACTATTCAACATAACCATCGAGGCAGGGGGTATTCGTAGAATAAATGAAATACCCAAGGGGTACGCAAGGCAAAAAAGGTTGGGAACCACTGGCCTAGAGTCCTGTATTTCCGCTGAAGTTAATTGTGGGTTTTTTTTTTGCACCTGAACTATTTCCTGGCAGTTGTTGAAGGTCATGTAAACCTTTGATCAGGATCATCTGAGTAGTTTCTGTTGTCATTATGATTTGAAAAGAGTAAACACAGATTTTTGACAATAAATGGCTTCACACAACCGCTAACCACTAGGGGGGAAACAGGTTTTGTGTTATCATTCATATTCTCTGGAAAATGTCCAAAAACATAAAATATTCTGCCAGGGTATGTAAACTTATGAGCACAACTGTATATCAACAAAACCATACATTTAAACCTAGGCAAACATATAGGCAATTTTGACAGAAAATGCCAGAAAACTTGTTTGTCTTTATGTCAATTATAATATGCAGCAAAAGTTTCAAATCAATGTCACCCAACTGAATTGTTTTCCCATTTTACGTACGCCTTAATATCGACAACACAAACGTCTTGCTCCAATAGTTTCCTGGTCATAACATACAGTATAACGCCTGCATCTCCCACTCTGCTCTCTGCATTGATGATGACTGAAAGAACCCCTCTATTGTCCGCCTCCCTCCTGCAGGACAGTGAGCACAGCGTGGTCCACCTGACTCGCCCCGTCAAGCTGAGGAGGTCTTCGTACAGGTCCCGGCGCTCGCTGAGGGCCTCCATCATTTACAAAGGGCCCCAACGCTCTGTCACCTCCCCGGCCCCCACCCAGGAGACGGGAGCGGCCGAGGGCGACTGCATCAACAAAGACAAGCTCCAGACGGAAGAAAAGCTGACACAAGGTGAAGACAAACGTGATGGTGCAATTGTAGACTGCATCGCAGATAATGCGCTATGATGCAACGGCAATTCAATTTGTACAAGCGGGGAATAACTTAAACCACTTTTTAGTTCTTCTTGAGTGATGTTTTTCAGTACTTTTATTAGATTGTTTTGTTTATCTAATATTTGTGGAGTATTCTTTGGAAATATCAGATGTTTTAACTTTATTTTATGTTATGTTGGTTCTGTCCATCAAAACTAAAATCTAATCAGTATTTTACACTCAGTTTTTGGGTCACTACTTAAAATGGTTTTAAAGTAACTCTTCAAACTTATGTAATAAAGTTTGGGAACTCATTTGGAAAGGGATTGAGAGCTACTTCTTGGAAAACCTGGTACATGGTTCTATCTGTTCTCTGACTTAGCCCTAAATCAGCGAAATGGAGCATGGTTTACACTGTGAAAACAATCTTCAAGAACACATTTGAAGCTTACTGCAAAAATGAGCATATATTTTCCAAATGTAGTTATCTGGACTTACACAAAGTTACACATGAACAAAACATTGGAGTTGCAATAGGTTCACAAGATATTCTATCTAACATCGAAATGCAGGTATGACCTGAGTATTAATGTGAAGACATAGAGGGTCCACTGTTGCCTTTGTAGGCGAAAATGTCTAGAGGTAAAAAGGACAAATCCTTGGTCATATAAGAGTGCCTTATTCCATCACACAGGTAGGAGTTCCAGATTATTTGGCAAGTTTGACTCAATCGTAAGGGTTTAATGTTTATTTTATGCCCTAAGATTATTCAAAAACAGAACATATTACATTACTAATATTACATATTGGCCACTGCCGTCTGAAATTATGATATTGAAAGTAGTTTTATTTTATGAAACATGGATCACATTACCACACTCATAATGCATAAACATGCTACTGTGAGCTACATTGATACCATTATATATAGGGCCGGGACAATAAGATTAGATAATAGTTTATTGATCTCACAATGGAGAAATTCACTTATTACAACAGCTCTTAAGATAGGACCACACAGGGGGTGCAAAAAGTCAGGAAATGTGCCACCAAGGAAGAAAATAAGTTTGCAGAACAGGTAATAATATATCGTTTTGCAATATATCGCAATACTCCTTTATCACAATATGAAGTATCAATACTGTATCAAAGTGTCAACACTTGCAATACTTTGAAAGTGTTTTACAGCTGCTCTGTGCCGGCCGATCTACAAATGATCTGCAATAGCCTAGATCAGTGGTTCCCAACTTTTATTGTCTTGCGTACCCCTTGGCCCTTTTGTTTATACTCTAAGTACCCCCTGCTTCAATGGTTTGGCTGATTAGTGAGAAAGTCAATGACTAAAACTCAAATGTATGTTAAAAGACACTAAACACTCTCAAGGTCTCACTCTATACAGTTATTCTTTTTTTTAAATATAGCTTTTCTTTGAACATAATCAAAAATACAATTAATTTCATCTTAAATGATTCCAAATACCCCCGCTAAGCTCTCACGTACCCCCAGGGACCCCCTGTACCCCTGGTTGGGAAACACTGGCCCAGATCTCTACTTATTGTCTCACAATATGTACTGTATTGACCCCTAAGTATCGTGATACGTATTGAATCAAAACAAAAGTGTATTGTCCCAGCCCTAATCTTTAATATAATTCAAAAATGTTTACAGATGAGCCACCGCTCAAGTGCTGCAGTATTGGAACATGTAAAGCCATCTATGACTTCACTCCAGAGCGGGAGGATGAACTCTCCTTCAAACAAGGTAAGCACAGACTCAATATACGCATGTTACAGATTGCAAGAACAGTATATAATAAAAAAGTGTTTTACAGGTGATCTCCTAAACATTTACACAAAGGAGGAGAACGGCTGGTGGTTTGGAGAACTTAACGGACACAAGGGCCACTTCCCCTCGACGTATGTTGCAGAGGTTCCAATGGAAAACTGTGTCAAAATGTCAAAGGAGGTTTTATAGTGAGAGCAATAAGAGCTTGCAGTTTTGTTATATTTATTATAAAAGACAAAGTTAGAAACACAGTCCACGTAAAAGGGGTTAAAAAATATCCATTATTGCCGAGCCAGAGCAATAAACTCCTTTCTGACGTTTGCCAGGAAAGCTGTCAAGTTGTTTGTCTCCTGAAGCCGTTTCTCCAGATTTGGCAGACACTGAATGGCAGGGTCACTCGACACGACTGCGGAGACACCGAAATGTACCATCAGCATTTGACAGGAAGAGAAAACACAGTAATAAGTAACCCCAGAGGTTGACGTACTCTGATACACTCCTTCTGCGTTGATCCCCATCGTCACAATATAAGCACTATTCAAATCCGAGCGGTTGATATTTCGGAAAACAAACTGCAGCTTTTCACCTAAAAAAACCAAATCATTAGACGTCACATATTTGCAAATTTAAAAATCATCTTGTGTGTTTTGAGGATATTTTATGGAAGCACTGAAAAATATGTAAATAGTGTAAATATCTACAATCAGTTTTGTATTGATAACTGTGTTTAGGATTTATTTTCACGTAGATTTAGAGGAAATGGTGTAAAAAAAAATGTTATGATGAAATGAGTCTGAATATTTTGTAAACTGTAAATGAGCAATGAAAATACTGTATTTGTAATAAATGGTGAAGATCTTTACTCTTTTCTTTGAAAAGGTTAAAAAATATATGTATATTACAGTGGTAAATATTGCGTTCTCGTGACATCACAACATTCTAGACTAGCTAACTAAAATTAAGGCGGTAACTACTAACGGACAAAACACAGATTTTGAAAACTTGGTTTAAGGTTAATATCTTAATTATTGGGCTTTTACACTTGAAACTAAAACTAACACCAAGTTCAATGCCTTCACAATCCATTTAGAAATGGAGGTAGTGTATGGATTTTGCAGCAAGTTGTACACCTTTGTGAAGTTAGCCCCCCATAGTGTCGGATTTGCTTAGTTTATGTACAAACTTCTTTCACGAAATTCAAGATTTACAGAGACTTGTGACACCACTGGTGCTGATCAATTACCAATCAAAGATAAATTAATCAAAAACGAAGCACACACAAACAAATGATACCATTTTGAAGCAAATTGGACACTATTGTGGGGGGGATAACTTCACACAGGCCAAGTAACTCACAAAAACTAATAACATTTGGGTATACGATACTTCAAGTAGAAGGTGGCACTGCGTTGGTACTTAGTGAGAGCAGTGTGGCAAGCAGCCATATACAGTATTGACAACATGCTTGCAACACAATATTGCAAGCATGTTGTCAATATATGCAACACAATATTGTGATGCAATATTTTTTGTGATATATTGTGCAGCCCCAGTCGTCGCCTTGGCTCATTTAGCCCATCACCACAGACTACCAGGAATGGATATATCATGTCAAGAAAGCAATGAGTGGGGTCTCATACATTTACAATTAGTGATCTTCAACTGTACCATTAAACAATACTGTATCGAAAAAGGTTTTAGGGACTAAATGGTGTCGGAAAAATATTTTTCCTTTAGGGCAAGTTTTGATGCCTGGCGGGACCTGAGACGGCACTAAAGAAAGTTGCTTGGTTGTTTTAGCTCAAAGAAATAGTGTTTTCATGGAATAAATTATCATTATTGTTCTGTATGGTTCTAGTTCTAATTTAGTATAGGTCTCGAAAAAAGTATTGTTCAGGTACTGGTATAGTAAACCAAGTATTGTTAAAGTACTGGTATCAGTATAAACGGTACCCAGCTCTACATACACACCACAGTTTAAGAACTACTTATAGAAAAATATTATGGCATATGTTGTAGCGTTGTACCTCGTGAAACTTCAGATTTGATAACCCGTATCTCCAATCCCAGATTATCTTGAAACATGTGTCGGGCTTTTTGCAGATTCTTCAGTCTTTTCTTGTTCGCGTTGTTTTGCGTCTCAATTGCTGTCGAGGAAATTTAGAACAATTAAGAGCCACTTATAAAACTTTTTCCACTGCAGGCACAAATTCACATGATTTGACCCCCTTGTCATGTACCCTCTCGCCTCTTGGCCTGCTCCTCTTTGAGTTTCTCAATCTTGTGGATAATTTCTTCTTTCTTCATTTCCTTCTGCTCAATCTCAGACATAACATCTGAAATGGCTAAACGTTTATCCGTCAGTAACCTGCTCTTGTGTTCCAAGTCTATGAGGAAAAACATATGAGACTGGTGTGAAGAAATAAAACACTAATCAAAGAATTATTTTTGTTTGTACATTTTACATGCACTTTCCCCCATGCTCTTATATTGCTTTTTAAACAGCTTTAATTGCATACAGAAGAAAGATTTTACAGAAATATTAAATATAAAACATACCTTTTTTGAATGATTCTATTGTATCAAACAACATCTCATCATCCTTGCATTTCTTTATGCACACATCTGCAGAGACAACATCTTCATGTTAATAGGTTGCGTTCAAGTGACATCACAACATTCTAAAGAGCCTATAGTTTAAAAGTGAGGTGGAGGGAACTGAAAAACCATCAAAAAGTTCAATGTCTTCACCGTCAGCACATATATGGACTAAGGTCTTATTATTTTCTCATGAAAGGTGCACAATATTCTACTTCTCTATAGGATCATGTTTAAAACTTGGTTAGGCCTCTGAGATGCATGTGCTTCTTTTAGTTTCTATTAGTTTAGTTCAGAACTTCAGATTTCAGTATTCATTCAAATTTGGAGAACCCTTGATGTAAAATGTGTGTACCAAGTTAAATTTACATTTTTAAAACATCAGCAATACATGTCAGAAAACTGCAATAGGATTATTTCCAAAATCACAACCAAATATTAATCATAATCCCTCCGATCGTAGTTGCTGATGTATTGTGCATACCCGGTTGTCCTTACCCTCAGCAGACTTGACAAACTGCTTGTGAGTCTGGAACAGCTCTGAGGTCATGTCTGTGATCTTGCCCAGACCTTTGAGGTGCTGGCTGTGGATCTCCTCCATGGCTTTAGTGAAGCGGTCGCTCGTCCCGGGGTCAGTGATGGACATCATGATGCTCTGAAATGAAAAAGACACACACAAAAGTGGGTTTCATTGTGTGGCCTGATCATTATTTAGAGAAGTTGTTACTGATAGGTTTAATGGCATATTTTTGCAAATACAATTCATGGATCAACAGCAGTGAAGAGAATACCATGGTGTAACAGTGTAAATGTTCGATTATTAGATACTTCCTCAATGTATGGATTATTCTATTGTTGCAAGCACGATGATACAATACTAACACGTAGTTAATGACATGATCATAAAAGTGTTGAAATTTTCACGAACTATTTCAAGCTCATCTGTAACCGTATTTGGGTACGGAAAGTACTGTATTACAATCAGTATTTATATAATTATGTTTAAACAGTAATTCTGTAAAAGCAATTAAAAATAAAAACTTTTGTTTACATCCCTGCTAGCTGCTGCAAGCTAACGCTACGTGTAGCTAATTCTTTGCGTATAAACATTTTACTCTAGGCATCACGCAAATCGGACTAAATAATACAATGTTATTGTCAAAGAGTGACCAAATAGCACTACTCATGTTGCGAAAAAGTCCGTACAAACCTGTTTCAGTAAAAACAATCCACGGGGAGAGGTCGTCCTTTTCAAAAATCCGCGGTCTGTTGATTTCCGGTGATTCTGTGGGCGGGGACTTTAAACCGGAAATGAAAGAGATGAACGCTTAGGCCTAAAAAGATATAGTAAAAACTAATATATTATTTGCTCACTACTTACATACAACATAAATAATAAGAATACGAATAATATCATATTCACATGTTAGTCTATGGTTTTATCACATCTATTTTGCTTAAATAACCTGTTTATGGAGATGTAGACTTCTTATGGCGGAAAACATGAATAAATGTAATATTAATGTGCAGTTTACCTGTCATTATTGTTTCATCAACACCTGATTGTATATTCGCTATACAGTTTGTTGCACCTTTGCGCCATCTTGTGGTAGGGCCCAGTGTGTACCAGGGGTGTAACTGTGAAGGCTACAAAACATTTTGGTGATTTTTGTGCCCCGTCCTGCTTTGGGCCACAAACCCTTTATTTCCAGACGCCCCTAGTGTTGATACAGTTCATATTTTGTGTTTTCAAACACGCTCATCAAAGAAAAGTTTGCTTTGTCAAACAGTTCATTTGATCATTCTTGATGTCTGATATTGATTTGTTTTTGTCCATACCGACCTTTGAGATGACTTCTGATATGATATTGGGCGTTACAAAAATAAATTGATTGATTGATTGAGTTGTGCTATTAAGAAAAGATAAGATAGTTCTCATGATGGAGAAAATTAGGTATGTCACTCATACATATGAAATGCTTCATAGAGTGTAGTAACTTCTTGGAATATTGGAGTATTGCAAGGTCTACTCTGTACCAGGAATATAAGCTACAATAGAACAATAAATAAAGGTGTAAACAAGGACTAACTCAAAAGAGAACAGAACAAAAATATGCGATCACACTTGTTGATTCGAGGACTTGACGCTCCCGAAAGTTCAGTCCAGAAGTGCTGAAATGGACCCCCCCCTTCTGATATTGGACCAAAAAACAACATGTGTTCCCACTACCCACCTTTTTAGAAACACTGCTAGCTTTAACAGGTCTTACTTTTAAAAAACAAATAAATGAAATAAAACCAACACTTCAGGAATTCCTTAAAGATGTTTAATAAATATACAAACATGATTCATTCAGTAAACATAAATAAGATTTTCCCTTTAAGGCAGAAGGCAAAATGTGATATATAGCATTGTATATAAAAGTATACTATCACCACAGAAAAATGCAAATAGAAACTATATCAGCAAAATAATCCCTCATTGTTGTAATATAAAACGCACATGTTTAGCTAACTGGAGCCCCAGTAGTGACCAGTTTGTAGTAGGCTCCCTTTTTGGCCATCAGTGTGTGGTGCGTGCCTTGTTCTATGACCGCACCCTGGGACATGACGGCTATAATGTCTGCATTTTGGATCGTGGACAGTCTGTGTGCGATTACGACGCATGTCCGGCCTTTCCTCGCCTCGTCCAGCGCCGATTGCACAGTCTGAAAGTAAAAATGTATTCAAATTTTACTCGGACATCATAACCCAACCATTCTGAAGAGCCCATGTTTGAAACTGGGGAGGAGGATTTGAAGGATAATATGACAAGGTCGCAGGCTCAATCAGTAAGGAAAAATGATACTGTTCAACTGGGGATGTCATAAAATGTAATAAAAGCTCACAAGAGGAATTTTAGGTTTTTGTATTGTATGTGCATTTGTGGTATAAAATATAATTGGAAAACATAGACTCTAATTTGCTTCCTTTAGGCATGGCTAACAGTAATATTCTACAGCCTATTTATTACTGTAAAGTCATTATATTAATTTACTTTCATAGGCTGAATGTTCAATAGGTTTTCAATTAGAACCATTAAGCAAATATAAATTGTACAAGTCTTGTTTAGACAGTAATAGGATTTTGAGAAATTGTCTGTATTTTCTTTCTTGAATTTGAATCGTTTTTTCGTACAATAATTGTGACTCAAAAATTACGGTTTGGTTTTGTGATGCAAACCTTTTCACTCTCAGTATCCAGGGCGGAGGTCGCCTCGTCCAGCAGTAAGATCTTTGGATTTCGGACAATGGCTCGAGCGATGGCGATCCGCTGCTTCTGTCCTCTAGAGAGCTGAGAGCCCTGGGCGCCAACCTGGGTGTTGTATTTCTGAAAAAAATGTTATTAAATTAAAAGAGATTTCACAAGAAAGAAAGTCATTTTTTGGCTTCTATTTAATTTGTGTTTTAGGCATTTAAATTTGCCAACAATGTCACAAGATTTCCAAAATATTAAAATTAATTTTCTGACCTCTTTTTCAGGCTACAGTGATCTGAAGTTATCTGAGCGGGGATGGTTATAACACATGTTTAAGCAGGTGTTACAAACCGCCCTGCTAGTGGGGAGAGTTTTAACAGAGGCACTCTTTGGTTTGACACCTTCTCATGGTGTTTGTACCAATCCTATTTTTCTTTTTTCTTCTTTTGATGTTAAATTTCAGCTTTTTTCTGCACTTGACTCCATCTCTATAACTTACTTTAAGCTCTTATGTAATGTTTTTTCTTACGTTCTGGGAGACACAAATGCCACAAACATTTGATCTGAAGTAGCTTTCACTGACCTCTGGCAGAGTCATGACAAAGTCGTGGAGGAAGGCTTTCCTGGAGGCCTCCATGACCTCGTCCATACTGATGCTGCGGGAGTTGTCTCCGTACTGAATGTTCTGTGCGATACTACAGTCAAACAGCACAGGCTCCTGGGACACGATCCCCATCTGGGACCTGAGAAAGGGCACGCTGACCTTCTTAGAGGGGCGCCCATCTATCAACTGGAAATACATGTTGTAAGTTTATGTTTTGTTTACGTCTCATTTACACTGCAAAAAGTGATGGAAAAATAGGTTAAATTTGCCCTTGATTTGAGCAGGTGAAGGTAAGTTAAATTATCTGCCAATGGAACAATTATTTTGGCACTTAAAATAAGAAAATAATATACAGTATATAGCACTTATAATAAAAAAAAAATCCATTGGCAGAATTACTCCAATTAAAGTAAAAAAAAATATTAATTTCAGTTAATTTAAACTTAACAAGATACCACTTTTTACAGTGCACTTCTCATAATATAGTCACAGAATCATGATCAGTGGAGGAAGAAGTACTACATTTTCTTACCTAAGTAAAAGTACAGATACAGGGAGGGAATCTTATTTGTATAGTGCTTTTCATATGACAGAAGTCACACCCAAATCACTTCACACATGAAGGGAGATCGGAGGGGGGGTTCATTCACTCCATGCTGATGGTGGTAAGCTACATTTGTAGCCACAGTTCCCCTGGGGCAGACTGAAGCGAGGCTGCTCACATCAGCACCAACGGTCCCGCACAGGCATTGGGTGAAGTGCTGGGATTTGTACCCCCAAGCTTCCGATCATGAGATCGGAAGCTCTACCATCTGCGCCACTGTCGCCCCAGATAGAGGCGCAACAAGGTGCATTGTAGAACATTTTATGGGTAACAAAAACTATTTGACCTTTACATTTCATCACAGCAGCCAAATACGCACATTTATTAACTTGTTTTTCAACATAAAAAGTTCCACAATGCACCTTTAAGTATCAGCTCAACATTCTACTTAAGTCAAAGTATACACGTATCGGCTTTCAATTGTACTTTATTAAGTGAGAGCAGCGAACAAATTGACTTGTGATTTACATGTCATGTGAATCGTGCAGTCAAAAAAGATCCGAGGCACTGTGTACAAAAATAAAAGTCCTTTATTCACATGTGAATGCTCTCATCCAATTGCCTTGGTCCTATCCTTGAAGAGCACCCGTTACCCACACCTTATCACACATACAGCACAGTATGTGCTGTATGTGGACCTGCTGATGCTCTCACCTCAGTCTATTTATTGTGATTTCAAAATTGATAGAGTAATAAGTATGCATAGGTTTTATTAATAAAAGTGCTTTAGTAATAAACCAGGGCTGAACCAGAGTGAAACCAGGGTTAAACCAGGGCTAAACCAGGGCTAAACCAGGGCTAAACCAGGGCTAAACCAGGGCTAAACCAGGTCTAAACCAGGTCAAACAGAGACTGAATGAACCGCTGTTGTTTTCAGACCTTAAAATTGTGACGTTTATGAAAAGCACAACTTTACCACAGCTTATACATTCATCTGCTGTTCATCACTGTGAAAATACATGCTAAAACCACTATTCTAGTTCTAACGCGCTTTGTGTGAAGTAAAATAAAGTAAAAGCACCTTAAGTCATTCCTTCATTACTCTGCACCGCTGATCGTGAGTTAACCTAAATAGTAAATACTCACTACTCTTCCTTCGTCCGGGTCATAGAAGCGCTCGAGCAGCTGGACACTGGTGCTCTTGCCGCAGCCGCTGCTCCCCACAAACGCTAAGGTCTCTCCGGGCCTCACCGACACGCTCAGGCCTCTCAGAACCTGGACGTCTGGCCGTGTCGGATAGGTGAACTTACAGCCGAGGAACTCGATTTTCCCCTTGAAATGATCCTGAAAGACAAAAAAACACATTCAGCTTGTGTGTGTTTAAAGCAGAGAGATAAGGTTGCATTCATGTTGTATAACCGTTCACATATAAGAGCATAAACACTGGGATATCAGGTATTTTCTTTTCAATTTTTCTTCTCTTTTGTTTGTTCATACATGAGTTGAATGGATGGGCACATGTTATAAAATGGTTACTGAAAGAAAAAGGGTAGGCATCCATAAGTTCTGCAAACTTCTACCTACTCATTGTGATCGCAAGAATAATACCTTTTCTGTGAACCATGTTTCTCAAACAAATAAAATGAAATAATAAAATTTGAGGATCTAAGACGGAGGACAGTCATCTACTTAATGTTTGAATTTCACCAAAACAGAAGATCCACAATACACAAAGCTTTTTCTCCATTAACTTAAAATGCTAAATTCACACATCACAACATTCCTATAGTTTAAAATTGAGCTGTAGGGCATCTGAAAAGTCTTGTACTTTCTAGTC
>OMNZ01033571.1:0-13395 GCA_900303255.1 Lesueurigobius sanzi | reverse complement strand
GAAAGCATCTTGTCCATCAGGTCTACAGCCGTACCGTCCCCTAAACCAGAAAGGTTGAGAATCTTATCCGCTCTCTCCGTTGGAGACAGGCTGAATCTTCGTAAAAGGAGCTCCTTCAGCGCGACTTATTTCCCGCGTACAGTGGGGGTACTTAGCAAAGACATAACCCGGAAAGTAGGCTGCTGGTCCAGGGCAGCGACGACCAAGTAGTACCTGGAGTCGTCCATGTCCACGCCGCGAAGGTGAAAAAGGGCCTCGACGTGCTGAAACCACGAGGCTGGATCGCATTGCCAAAACTCTGGAAGTTTCACAGCGGGGATGGCACCACACAAAGCAGGCTGTGCGAGCATGGGAGACAACGGCGCCGGATCCAAAGCTGGAGTCAAAGAGGAAACGTGGTTGTCTTCCACATCTGACATGCTCACAGTCGGTGTCACCAATGTGGCGGAGAAGAACGAGACACAAGCAATGTATGCGAGTCAACTTTATTCTACTCGAGCCAACAAAAGAATGAGTGAACAACCGGGAAAACATTGCCTTACAGGGCTAGACACGCCCCTCAAACCCCAAAGGCTGCTGGGTGAGAGACACCCCATAATATGTACACCACAATATCACATATAGCACATCCTGTTTTTGACTAGACTTCTATCTTATTTTTTTATGCAGTGTACATAAGAGATGTCTATATCGTTTTTTTTTTATTGGTAGATGCTAAGAGACTTTTATTTTATTCTCCATTTTATTCTTAATTTAGTACTATTATTACCTAGCCTGGCCTTAGCCATCTGTAAACTCGGGTCAATTATCATTTTCCCTACATGTACGTCTGGGTCTGATCTCAGTGGCTGCGTTAACATCGGTTGAATTGCGTCGGACCATTCAGCGAGCGGGGGAGGCGGGTGTTGTAGGCCAGGCTAGCGAGTGGGTAAAATCAGATCCAATCGTTTCAAAAAGTTCAAAAAGGACTTCAAAAGGAGTTGACTCCTCCCACCTGAAAACGGAGATCAATTGTGTAGGGCCAGACCCTTTGTACGAAATGAGTACGAGGGGATGGTAAGACCAGGCTAATTATTACCTGTTTTTGCAAACTTACTTTCTTCTTGATGGCAGATCCTGTCTTAAGAGCTGTTGTAACAAGTGAATTTCTCCATCGTGAGATTGAGATCAATAAAGAACTATCTTATCTTATTTTGATCTGTTGATAGTATTGTGATGGAAGGCTATGTGCAAAGGTGTTACTATACTATGACATCACAGGCATAACCTTTATAGTGACCCTACACCTGGCTATAGTCCTGCTGGTTGTTATGGGCTTTTGGCTTATGTTATAGACTATGAAATGTTGAAGTTGTTAAAATTAGAAATGTATACATACTGGATTCTAGAAAGAGCATACCAGAAGGTTAAAGTAAATAAATAAAGTATACACATAAACTCTTTTTATCTTATATGCCCCCCTATCTAAACTGCCTTGTTGTGATGTGACCTGAAGCCCAACACATAAACATTGCATAGTTTTTTGACCACTAGACTTTTTTTTAATTAATTTTTTAGATAAGGCAGCACATGGTGAAGATTGGGAAGAGACATTCAGCAGACGGTCGGAGCCAGGGGTCACAACGCTGAGGTGAGAATAGTGTTGTGGAAATGGCAGCACCCACACACAACATGTTGACGACTCTAGCTTTTGTGTTTGCAGTATAGGCCTATATCAAGTTGCCAGAGTGAACTCCATCACAAACAAATACACACAAACAAAGTAAAATCACAATCATATTGGCTAAACATTTATATTTTTCATTCTTTTATTTTGTAAACAAAGTCAAGTCAAATACAAAATCATTATAGAATAATATAAAAGTTGGGTTCGTATCACTGTTTTCAGATGGATCTGGCAGCGGCACAAAGTTCACAAAGTTTCATTTGTAAATGTCATTGAGTGAAAAGGTCGCAGCCAAGACCAACACAGACCCACAGCTGTAGTGTCTAAGAGTTCATGTCTTAGTGTTGGACATTGTGATACATGCTTGCAGTCTTGAGAATTCTTGGTGCTCACTGGATTAAATTATATTATATACATGTGCAGATTATATACAAGTAGTTGTGTTGACCACCCAGTAAGGCAAATGGATAATATTCACATAAGGTCAATGTACAGATAACATACAGTATGAACGACAATACCATTGTCATTGTATGAATATAAAAAAGCATCTGACCAAATAATGCTGAAACTTCAAAGATGATGTATTGCGTGAGTATAGTACATTTCTTCATTGTGAGATTAAGTACTATTATCATCTCTTATATCAGAGATATAAATATTTTAGCTTGAATTTTATTTTAACTTGGCCAATACAATGTAACATTTAGATAGACGATACATTTCCAATATACAGAAATAAATTACACTCTTGCTGTTTCTTTCAAAACATTTTAAGGGAGTCATTTATCAAGACAGGAGCTAATAGCGAGTGAGAGTTGAAAAATAAAATACACTACTTTGTGGATGTGAATCACTTGATTTAACATTTGCAATCATACTTACAGCAGGGGGCCCGGGGGCCAAATGCGGCCCACAGGCCCATTTTTGTTGGCAATCAAGCTTCTCGCTGAATAGGCACACATCGCCAGAGATGGAGAGAATAACTCAAGAGTTCATTTGCAAAATCAGATATCTCTGTTTTGAATTCTTTGCCAAATTGTTCTACATTTTGATCACCTTACTCTACAGGTGACACAAGTAAACTAAAGATGAATCAAGTTGATAAAGAACAAGCAACTTAATATGTCTGATCCACTAATATAGAATTTTAAAAAATGCTACACAAAGGGAAAATCACAAGCAAATTTTGATTTTTGTCAATGGCACTTCTGTTTTTGCAAATGATATTTTAGTGTTAGCCAGAGCTGGAGTAAATGTTCCAAGCCTGCATGGTTGAAACCTGTGCTAAATGCCCCCAGTTAAATGTTTGACTCATTTGACACAAATCTGCTATATAAATGAAAGAATGCTTTGTGAGAATAAAATGTACAAATGACTCTGCTGCCAATCCACTTTTGCATCTACTCGATTGGCACATGAGCAAATGCTTGATGAATGACCCCCGAAGTGTGCTATTCCTCATATTGTTATTTTAACTTGGTAAGGACTGAAAACTGAAGAGACTTTAGGGCTGGCATTCTCTCATTTGGAGTTTCAAGGTCGTGGTGAGGGGATGGTGGTGGTGGTGGTGGTGGTGGTGGGGGGGGGGACCAGTGTTGCCTCGTCCCGTAAGCAGCGCGTATTCCCTGTGCTGAAAACACATTGTAGCGGCCATAGCACTACTATCACTAACAAGACGATCAACACCATGAACAGCGCAACCCGTTTCCAGTCGCCAAGTCGACCGAAAACCCCCGTCGACCGGCTCTGCGCCTGTGCCTGGGTGTCCACCGACTTTGTCCCGCCAATGTCAATGCATATACAAAAGGCCGCGGGGCTGTCCGGCGTCTCCGAACCACTTCTCCTGTAACAGAGTTTCTGCCCTTCGATCCAGACTGACTCTTCTTTCTGTTGGTGAGACGGTAGGGTGTTGAGGACTTCAAGGCTCGTGGCCAAAGCTGGGGGTCCCGCCGCAGACAGGGCTGTGGGGTGGCGGCAGAACGGGCACGATATATGGGTGCTGCCCTCTGCGTCCCCGTGGCCCACAGACACAGCCATCAGACGGGACAGGCACTCCAGGCAGAACGTGTGAGTGCAGTCCAGCAGTTTGGGCGTCTTGAAAACATTGTCGTAGCTGTTGTAGCAAATGGAGCATTCGGGAAGGTTGCAAATGGAGATCTTTTGCTGCAAAGGTCCCGCTCCTGCCATGGGTCCGACGGGCACGTGCCACACCTGGGGAGTTTCGTCCATGTTGAAGGTCTTGTAGCAAACGTCAAATGAACCTTTAAACACAAAGACAGACATGAATGGCAATGTATGACATGGACTTTAAACTCCTACTACGTAAAACACCCACAATGTCCATGAATGATGTTGTAATGGGATGGATGGGGGATAAATTGTTGATTGTCAATAATGACTCAGATGTGACAGACATGGGGCGACAAGAAAGGAGGTCAATGTGTGGGAAGCGTCAATAAAGAAAACTAAGAAACACATGAGACAAAATGTGGGAGTAATGCTTCAAGGGTGAAATCTTTAAAGTATTCTTTCCTTGCTAACTGTTAAAGTTGTATCCTCCTTCAGTAAACTGTAAAAGTAGATATTTGTGAACGTTTTTTTCACTCAAGAACTAGCAGCAAAGATTTTTGTTTTTGTTAGTTATTACTACACAAGGTACAAACACTGAAAATAAATAAATCAGGTATAGGACCTTTAATGTGTAATGTTAATGACATTTTAATGATTTTGTTTTTGGTTTATACTTTGTAATTGGCATGAACATGGTCCAAAGACATTGATTTTCAAGCAAAATGTGTTGCTGTGGGATCAAAATTGGGACACCGGGGACAGATCAATACTCTGATTTTTAAAATCATGGGGATGTCCAATCCTCCGTCCTCTATGCAGGACATCTTTGATCAGTCTACACTAACCCAAGCCTGAAAAATCATTGCAGATCCTTCTCATGTGCTTAACTCTCAGTACGAACTGCTGCAGTCTGGAAGGAGGTATAGGATCCGGCTTTGTAAAAACAACCGCTATAAAAACTCTTTCATACCAAACTCCATCAAACTAATAAATAACAACTGAATGTGACTGTGTTGAGCTTAGCCACTGTGGTGTTGTTTACTTTGTCCTTAGGTCTTCTTTGTTTTTTCATGATTTTGGACAAAGTCCTCTTTAAAGCCCCCTTAAAACTGGGACTGTCCCGGGTAAACTGGGACATCTGGTCACCCTAGTATTGCTTAATGTGGATTATATAGGTATAAAATGGTGCTATGAAGTTACTGAAAATAGTCCAAAATACATGATGTTAATGCTATATTACAGGCTAGTCACGCCATGATGTGAAAACACAATTTCAAGCTCATAACAACCAACACATACACATTGTAATGCTAATTTTGGTCACAAGAGGACTCTATAGGCTACTGCTAACTATGTCAGACAGTTCCATCTCACATCCAGCAGTTTTTAGGCAAAACACATTCAAAGCAGTGCAAATTGTCCAATGTGAAAATAAAGCTGAAATCAACTTAAGTTAAAGCTTGGAGTGTGGTGATAATTTCTTATCAGTGTTTTCTTACCTGCAATTAACAAAGTAAATAATTAACTTAGAGAAGGTAGTTACTTTGCCGTTGATGTTTTCCTAACACCTGACCTAAATTCTCCATGTACCCATTTTTCAGTTGCACAATTTGCAAAATTCAACGTTATTTAGTCTTAAGAGTCTTAAGATAAGATACCATAGGATAAGATAGTTCTTTATTGATCTCACGATGGAGAAATTCACTTGTTACAACAACTCTTAGGACAGGGTCACACAGGGGGGTGCAAAAAGTCAGGAAAGAAAATGTGCCATCAAGAATAAAGTAAGTTTGCAAAAACATGTAATATAAATATTTTAGCTTGAATTTTATTTTAACTTGGCCAATACAGTGTAACATTTAGATAGACGATACAAATACTAAATTAAAATAAATGGATCTATGAATGGACTATGAATCGAAGTATAATAAATAACTGTTTACATTCAGGTGGTTGATTGATAAAGTGACATTGCAGGTATAGTAAACACTGAGGTTATTGGACATATTAAGTATTGTTATTCCACATAGAATTATGCAGTTTCTTACATACAATCATGAGATTCAGTATTGTGCAGTAACTGCATGGCATATGAGGAAACATTCTCAACTTAGGTAGAAGTTCCATTAATGGTGCCAAAGATGTGACAGAGGTTGACAGTAGGCCTACTGTTTCTGCTAGCCCACATGCTAACAATCGAGAGCTTTGAATTGCTGAGATGACACAAAGAGAGGCTATTTAAACCCAATTTACAAGATTACTTATCAAGCTGTTCAGTATTTTGCATCACCCTAATGCTGTCTGCATTGACCTATAATGAAGACCTTTGATCTTGCACTAGTCAAAAGCCGGGGGTCAGGGCAGTGATACTATGTGAGGTATGCAAGTGATGGAATGGGGTTCAAATGTCCCACAAAACCCCCATGCCTCAGGACCACTCTAGCATTACCTCCATACTACTATAGGCATAAGGCGTCGTCATATGCTGCTTGTGTTACGATTTACTTATTGCTGCTGTGAAGGACACATTGTGCTTATGGCCCGAGCACAGGTGTTCCCTTCCCTCTGCCCTCCAGGTCACTCCGGCCCGATACTTGCCTCTGCACAAAGTGGCTGCTTGTTTGGCGCCTAATCGCTCCATCTACCCTTGAAATTCCTGCTGCTGTTCTGCCTACTCAGGCTCTCTGCTCAATTCAACATGCGATATTAGCACGAGGACACATTCTTTCCCCATAATTACAGCCGCCTTATCGGGTATGAGGACTCTTCTTGACCTGTTTGTGTGCGCTCTCACTCTTCCAGAAATCCGCCATGTTTTCCGAGTCTTCACCTGGATTGGGATGATCATCTCAATGTCCTCAACAACCCAGTCCAGTTGACGACTTTGAAAACTGTACTCTAAAACTCTACTACTTTTCTTGACCACTAATCCTCACTACACATGAAATTCATTGATCAATCAACACTGCAGTCTGAAAGAATGCAGCAATAAATAAACTGAAATGAAATGACATCAAGACAATGCATTTCAATTAGCTTCCATTATTATTCCTATGCACCGATCCAGCTTTTTTGTTTCAGATACCGATACTTGGGGTTTGAGTATGTACCGATATCCGATACCAACCGATACCGAGAGAATGGAAAAATAAGTAGGTTTGTAGATGACATATTTGTTGTTTATGTAAACAGTTTTAAGTGAAAAACTGATGGTCTGTGTTATATTAATATATTGAAATTCCATCATAAAATAATCTTATCATTAATGCATTACAAATGTTTTGCCTGTGGCAGTATTTCTCAAACTAAAATCCAAATGCATTAAAAGAAAAGGAATATACAGCACAAAAGCATACCTGACCATCAAAGCTCTAATGTGAGGTCAGTTTTTGTGCTGTATATTACTTTCCTTCGTTCCTTTCCGTTCAAGCAGCGCTACAATGTAAAACTAAGCAGCTTTAGCAGGAATTTGTCCTACAGTCCTGTGTTCTAACTGGAAACTGCACTTGGAAACCATTGGAAACCATGGCAACCAAGCTAATTCAGAAATTGGCAATTCGCTGTCACCTTAAGTGTTTAGCTTTAGCCTGTATAAGAGAATGAAAATAGAGATGAAAATAGAGGAAACAGTTTGCTGATATAATTGAAAACTACTCCTTTGGACTTCCATGGACTGCATTATCTATTTAAGTATTTTGTCAAAAGGTCTTAAAGGAATTGTGGATTTAAAAGTGCATAATAGGATACAAATTGGAGACACTTATATCTAAACCATGTGTAAACCAGGAAGACACTTTTAAAATGAATGAAGTCCTAAAGTGCAGATGATCCACTGCACAAAGCCACTTATTGAGCTATGATGTCATTATCATGGCGAGTTTGCACATTGTGTTGCTTTATCAGTCTGCTTCCGTCAGTTAAACTTGCTTCTAAACGGGCTAACCTGTGGAACTGGTCTTCTAATGTTTTTTCGGCTGTCCCTTGTGTGCCACGATCTCCATAGGTTAGGGTTAGAGTTCATGTTTGCCTGCACAGCTAAGACGTTAGCCCCAGGATATTTCAGCTGCTCCTGCCGCTGGCCACGCCAATCGCTAACAATCGGTCACAATAGAGCCCAAACGGCCCGTGACGGACTAATAATTAACTCATAATCATCCAAACATTACGGTTTAGGCTTAACGTATGTCTAAGAAAATTCATGCGCTGGTCAATTTGTTACAAAGTTTGGGTCAGGAATGTGTTGGTTTCCTGATTTCCAGATTTCACTTTCTCCATCTTGGTATTATTCTTTTTAAACATGCAAAGATATTAAGTTAAGTACAATGCTGCTGAAGTAATCAAAAAGGAGATGCCTCTTGCTTGCATCTGCCATTGTTTTTAACCAATATACTGTAGGGGCTAAATATGGTTGTCCAGAGTCCACGTAATAGATGGCTTTTTCTGTAGGGTTGGCCAAAACAAACAGTTGCATGTGCCACAGAATCAAATATTAACCCAATTCTACACCCTACATATTAGGACCAGGTCATTTATGATTAGTTACAATCTATGTCCATATAAGTTGATGTTTTCTGCTGTGCTCCACTGACCTACTCATGCCATGGTCACAAGATAACACTTTCTCTGTCTCCAGAAAGTCCATTCTGACAACAGTTAAAGTTATAAGCTATACCCTTTCACACTTTGGGGAGTCTTTATATTGGCCAAACTGTCATGACACCACATTGCTGCTCTACCTGTTCCCAAAGCTCAATGGTACTTGAAACTTGATACGCCAGTGTTTGAACTGGGGAGGGTGACAGTTTAACTAAACATGGGATGAGGCTGAAGCAGAACCAACAAGTGCTACAAGGTATAGAAAAAAAAATAGCTCATACGTGCTCTGAGCAGGCTCTTCAAGAATGGTGGCAAACAAACAGGTATCTTCCACCTATGTTTGCACAAAGTAGACCTACTTAACGTTTAGATACTCCCTTTGTACAGGGATGCTAGCAAGTGATCTGTAACTAAAGATAATGTTTCTTAAGGTTCCACCATGCACTCTTCAATGTATTTTTCAAAATTTCCCCAAATATCTGCTCTTCATGCACAATTTGGTTCTACTTTACATAAGGAAGCCAAATTCAAATAGAGCTAAAGTTAGCACTGTCAACACGTGAGCTCATAACCTACATTATTATTCATACTTCAAGGCACTATCAAACAATGAAGGTGGAACCAGGTCAATTAAATAGATATTTAACAAACACATTCATAACTTTCCTGATGCATTTCTATAATCCAATTTCTTCACAGAAATGAGTTTATAAGTACATTTTACAACTTGCGGAGTCACTTTTTAGGGTCACTGTGACAGATATGCAAGAAAACCAACCTGCAAGCTCATAAAATGTATTAAAATATTTAGATCCACAGGGGTATCAGAGTTGGAGTTTGAAAGATTTTGATCTATAAATCCTGTACATACTTTTGAACAATTGTTGTGTATATCACAGTTTGGGAAATGTGGTGAAAATAAATGCACCATAAACTTAATTCTCGACTTGGCCATAGTCTTTGTGAGATGAGCCCACAACAGGTATGTCCACAATATACTGAAGGAGAACAAAACAAATTTCATTCAACTACTATGATTGTACATGGAGAACATCGCAATAATCATGATTTATACCCAATAAGAGAAAACAAAACAAAAATATGCAGTGCTACACTTTATCTCTCTCTAATTTGCCAAAAGTGTAAGAATGTCGAATTGATGTATGTGCTAAAATATTTGTAAACCTTTGATACAGCCTCCACAATTGCAAAAATACTTAGTTAAACATGTGTGTTAAGTGTAAACCACAAAGCTGCAGGTAAATGTGACCTGTGTCTGTGTGTGTATTTACCTGTGCAGTGATAAAGCAGGTCCTTTAGGGCACATCGGCTCACTCCCCCAGCTCTACAAAACCAGAAAAGTCAAATGAGTAACTCTCCCAATTCACACGTGCTGCGTCCGGGTCCTTCTGCCAGAATCCCAGGTGCACAGCGTGTTTTGTGTTGGTGGGTGTGTGCTCCCAAGGTTTGCCACTTCACTAAGACCCACCTTCTTCCTGCTGCAGGTCTGCTCGCCAGTATCACCTGCTCCTGTGCTGTCTATGCAAATGCCCTTGACAAGCTGAGGAAAGAGGCTGAGGACGAGGAGGAACTGGCCTTGGGGTGGTTTCTGCAGAAGAGGAGGAGGAGGAGGGTGTGAAGGCGTGGGGGAAATTCTTGTCTACGCCTGAAAGCCCTGGACTCACTCAAACTATTTCAGGCGTATTCAGTTCGATCATGCTCTGTTTGTCGTGCTGTAGTCATTGTGCAATAGGGTGGGGAAAGACGTTGTACTTATAGGTGATATATTAGATCAAATGCACTTTTATTGTACTGTTTCATCATCAAACCTCAGATAGCATTTCAGAGTTTGAAAATGTTCGTTTGCATTCATGTTATAGAACTCAATCTCAGTTACAGCTGGGAGCCAATACAACTCTTTGGGAGAGAAACACTTTTTGACAAATGGTGTAATTGATCATTATTTGATAGTGATTGGATCCACAACTCTGCCATGTTATTCTTATGGCTGAAAGTCCTTTCTACTGGACAACATCACACACATGTTTTTGAACATTGTCACCACTTTTGGACACCTTTATGAGAAAATAATTAGATCTTAGTTGATATGTGCTGACAGAGAAGACATTGAATTGGCTTGTGATTTTCATGTGAAAGCGGGCCAAGTTCAGTCCTCCAAGGGGTCTGACTTGGCCCAAGAGATGGTGGTTAGATTTGTAAGAAGAACTTTGATTCATTTGTGCACTGAATTGACTGTCAATTGTATATGGATAACAAACAGCATGTCTTACTAACACAGGAATTGAAGGATATTCTTTTTCTACATGCAAAACAATGCTGCATCTGGCCTTTTGTCCACTCATTTTGTCACTCCATCGCCTATTTTGGCCCTCCATCACAAAAACTTACATAGCAGGCACCCCTGCTATAGGCTCTTTAGATTGTTGTGATGCCTTTTGAACACAACAAATGGAAGTGCTTTTGTGTATTTTAAAAGTTTACATTATTTCTGGGCTCATTCTGATGATTGCAGCGAGTGCATATTCACAATGAAACATTGATCTGTTAGCATCATGTTACTGCAGCTTGAAGCTGTGCTGTTTTTCTCTTTTCAAAGCTCTCTTTCATTGTTGCTACCAGACAGGTGTCAGATACGCCTAATCCAAGCATATGTTTATAAAAGTGAAATGGCTCTTGGTTATTTATTTATTTATTTGTTCTGTAAATAGCTGGGACTTCCACAGAGATCGGATCAAGTGCCAGTTGTTGGGTTTTTTTAATCCAATGCAGGCCAATGCAACTTCTTCTATGGCTGCCACACCTGTTGAGTTCATAAAATAGCCCTCATGAAACAACCTCCCTCTTTCAAATACCATTATCTTCAGTCCACTCTCTGCAACTCCAGCGGGAAACCCACTGTGGCTGTCTCCACACGCAATCTCATCATGAAGTCTGTCCCCACAGAGTAAACATGATTGTATTGCCAATGTGGACAGCAATATCAAATACAGTACAAGCTCTTCACACCAGTGTGTGCCCCATTTCACAATACACAATAACTGTTGAAGAGAATTTCCATTTGGCCTGACAGAGATAAGAGACACAGGTGGACATACAGACAAGGTTTCCATCCAGAGAAAGATCACACGAAATGGCAGGTTAAAATATTCCACTACCGTATTTTGAGTTGAGTCATTTTGTTAGTTGTAAGAATTATAGGTTTTAGCCTCATCCTGCAGCCAACAGTTATGCACATATTATTTAAGAAAAGGACAGCAACGGACATCAAAAGCTGTAGGAGAGGGGCAGATGTGGTACAAGTGTCCAAAATGTTAAACAGCAGCATCGCACACTCAAAGTTATCAATTATTTTTGATAACGTTAATGGAAGTTGAAAGACAACATTTGTGAGCAATCGTAGGCAAAGATCCTTCAGAGTCTTCATCTTCTATACTCTGTAGTTGAAGTGTAGGCATCAACTACAGAGTATAGACTGAAGAACCTTTGCCTACGATGGACAACTCCTGTACGAATTTGCGGCTTTATTATTTTTTGCCATCGTGATTTTGAAATGGGCAGCTACACCTAAATAGATTCTTTCTACATGGGTATTTAAAATAGTTACATAAAACATTGCATAACAAGCTTGTATAATGTCATTTCCATTAAGCAAAGGAGATTTAGAGGTGTTGTTTCAAGTATATTTAAATTTAAAACAACACTCTCTGTTGTCTGTCCGTAAGGAAGACAGCTGTTCATTATGGTCACTATGAGGATGCCGGCTGCTGTTTTATTATTAACACCATAAATTACCAGATAGTACCACAGTGACTAGTGGCAATGACTGCTCCTGGTTATTTAGTAACCTAGACAAACAGTGCTGTATACGTAGCAGTCAAGTCATTTCTTGGAGGCTGACTCTGGGTGCGGACTTGGGGGAAAAAGGATGTCTACCATCAGTTTTTATTTTTATTTTTTTTACTTCCTGGAACCTTTGGAGTAGTGATGTCGTAAAAATGTCAGGGATTTAGTGCAGAAGAGATATAAAATCCAGTAAGTTATTGGTGAAACACGGAAGTAAGAGGATACAGTAACGGCCAGTCACACAATAGTCTTTCTGGAGCAGTCGTGGGATTTCATACACTTTTTTTTCTTCTCAAGTCCATGCTGTGATAATAGTGTTATATAAAATGTGTAACGAGTTTAATATAGAGTCTAGTCAATAGGTAAAGATCCTATTTGGCTTCATTCAGAGTTATTAAAATGCATCCGAACGCCTCAGTATTGGTCATTTGTTTTGTAAATTAAAACAGGTTTGGATTAAAGAACATTAGCCCAAAATTATCTGAGCAAGTGAGGATACTAAACATCTCATTTTCTACAGAGAACAGTTTGAAATTAGGCCACAGTTGTGCTCAAAAGTGAAGGTCATGTCATTATGTATTTCATAGAATATGAATGAAGACACAAAAACATTTATTTCACTCATGGTTAGTGGTGAAGCCATTTATTGTTTATTATTTGTTTACGCTTTTCAACTAGAAACTCCAAATGTCTCTGATCAAAAGTTTGCATATTGTGCATCTTGAAACAAACATTATTTTTTTCAGTGCGTCCAATTTTGTATTTCAGCTGAAGTGAGTTTTTCTTTGCTCTTGAACAATTTTCCTGGCAGTTGTTGAAGGTCATGTAAACGCTAGACCATGCATGTCAAAAGTGCAGCCTAGGGGCCAAATGCAGCCCTCAGACCAATTTTTGGTGGCCCTCAAGCCTCTTCATCACCAGCAACCATACAGCAATCTTAATAATTCCACACACTTAAAGCCATAAAAAGACATTTATTGTGAGACAGAGCTAGCATTATGCTGTGTACATGTCAATAGCGCTAGACATTTGAGTAGTTTATGTTTCATTATGATTTCAAAAGAGTAAACTCAGTCCTTTGACAACAAATGATTCACACAGCCACTAACCATGAGTGGAAAAAAAGATTTTTGTGTTATCATTCATATTCTATTAATTCTATTCTATTAATAGGGTATGTAAACTTAAAAGGGTAT
>OMNZ01033555.1:9108-27878 GCA_900303255.1 Lesueurigobius sanzi | reverse complement strand
CTTCATACATACAGTATATATATACATATACATATACATATACATATATATACATACATACATATATATATATAAATATTATATATATATATAAATATATATAATCATTGAAAATGAATGTTTTAGACTAGGGCTGAAACAACTAATCGATTAATCGTCAACTAATCGATTATTGAAATAGTTGTCAACTATTTTAGTAATCGATTCATCGTTTCTGGGATATACAGACTCAGACAGAGGAAGAATTACATCAAAATTTTGTATTTTTTGTGAAAAAACTATGTTGACTCTGAAGGCATTGGTTCTAGAAGTTTTTTTTGCAAATATTTTTGTTCTGATTGTTCCAAATCTTGGATCATAATCTAATCCAAGCAGAAAGAGGACTCTCTTGCTCTCACTTTTACAATCCCAGAGTGAATTTTAGAGGTTCTTAGCTTTCAAATGAGGAATGACATGTGGAACTTGTACAAAGAGCATCCTACAAACATTAGCTTTAACTCCATCAAGACGTCCTCAAACGGTGTCATTTTAGCTTCATGTGCAAAAAGCTTTTAACAATTACACTTTCCATGCACCTTTTTGCGCCAACCGATTAATCGTAAAAATAATCGGCCGATTAATTGATTACCTAAATAATCGTTAGTGACAGCCCTATTTTAGACCATGTATGCCAACTAAAAACTATAAACAAATTAAAAATCATTGATCATTGCATCTCTTTGACATTAGACATTAAAGGTCCTATATCAGATTTTTTTACTTTCATTGTTTGTATATTTTGTAGCAATAACACTAACAAAGACAGAAACTTGGCTGCTAGTTCTTGAGTGAAAAAAGCTTTCACAAATATCAGCAAGGCAAAAATAATTTAAAGATTTCAAATTTATGTCCCAGTTTACAATTTGGAAAATCTGGTCACCCTAGTTCAGTGTTTCCCAACCAGGGTACCGCCTGAAGTCATCAGGGGTGCCGTGGAAATTTCCCCTGATTGACGTGTAGTGGTCAGGTAGGACAATTACCAACACCAAAGTAGCACACAGTCATGCTGCAAATGAGAGAAATGCAGGGTTATTGATGTGTGATTGTTGTGGTATGATATGTGTTATTATATTTCAATAAATACACTTTTTTTGGTGACATTTTAGTTTAGTGAGGTGCCTTGTGATTTTTCTTTTGTAAAAAGGGTGCCTTGGCTCAAAAAGGTTGGGAAACACTGCCCTAGTTAATGTCAAAGTATGGAATTACAAAACAATAACAACAATATATACAAATATATATGTGGGCGTATGAATTATTTAACCTGCAAAAAAGTATAATTAATCTTCAGTAGAGACAAAACTGCTCCGGGCACATGGTTACAGTCTGTGAGCTATACTGTATGTAGACCATACCAAGAGAATCATAATCAGTCCAACACTGATTTGAGAGAGCCACTGATTTCACTGTCATGCACCACCCTAACTAGCTAAATGAGAAAAGTTTCATCTGTGGGTTAGCGCGCCAAGACTCGAGTGTCATTACAACAGTAGTAACATGGGTTAAAATATTAAAAAGCTAGTGGCTAAACTTCCAAGTCAAAACCAGTCAGTGGAGGTTCCCGTCACAGTTTACTACGACCACAATGACATTAGCCGATAAGAAAACTTTGGTGTAACGTTGCTTTGTTATTCATTTCGTGTGTTGCACTTCACAAAGAAAAGCTAGCAAACAAATCCTCTAAAACACACATACAACATCGTTAATGTTTTGTAAAAGTTTGGAAACAACTTGCCTGTTTAGTGGCATGTGGGGAGAAGGGCACCCACTGCTCTGGTCGCGCCATCGTTCTTGTAAGTTCTTCAAGATTAACTACACGGCTTTAGCTAACCTTGTTGCTAACACAGTAGCCTAGCAGGCTAAATAGCGGTAGGTAAACCTTAAATTCATCCCGTAGCCTTAACTACACCTACCGTCATGTAATTTGATTAAACAATGTTGTTTTCATGCAGGCAACACTATTGCTCAACTGCGAGCACTGTGTTAGACTACAGCGCTAATTTGAGATATAAATAGGTACCTCGCCTCTCCTTCACGACAGTAACTCCTCTATTTCTAAAATCCTCTCCGCCATCTTGTCAGTCTGTGTCGCGTGCGTGGATGTGTTATCGCGATCACTTGCCACAAAAAAAACAAACCTGTAATGGTTTGATTGTAGTGTCTCCTAGCAACTTTGTTTTTTACTTTACTTGCATTACTTGTTCATATTATACAGACTGCTACATAAAAAATGTGATAAGCGTGACATAATTATGAAACCACTATTTTTCATTTAAATCGTGCGTAGTACTGCTAATTATCACTAAGGGTCGTTGTTGCACCATTTCCACGGAATTAGCACCGTCCTAGGCTGTGAACCCAGATGTTTCCAAAGTTGTATAGTCTAGAATAAACTTCAATCTTTTAAAATAAGCTTTGGTTTAAATCGCTCAAAGTCTATTTTGTGACACTTTAGTGTAGAGATGCCTCAGGCTTGGCCATTTAGAAATGTGCAGTTTTAAATTCTAGAGTGAGATTTGTAAACAAATCCCCCTTGTGGATGGAAAAGATAAAGGTGTTGATGTGGGATGCATGCAGGTGCAGATGCTGGATAGTTGCCCCTAGTGCTCACAGGTGGGGCCCCATGGCTGTGGTTTCGGGGTATTGCAAATCAATTGTGGAAATATCACATAAGAATTAGAATTTTCCCAACAGGCTGATTTACCTAAGCGGTAAATAAATATTCTACTTTAAAATTACAATGTTTGAGGCACCCACGCATAAATGTTTTTTTGAAAGATAGAGTGCATTTATCAGTGACTTGCCAAAAACAGGAAGGCCTGTGTGTTAATGTGACATGCAATGTGTGTGAATCACCTCTAATGTTTTTCTCTCTTTCAATGTCTCCAGGCTTTTACTTATTTCATGTACGCACATGCTAACCCCTCCTTTCTGTCCTCTTTTCATCTGTGCTTGTTCATGCACATGGACATGTTTTAAGCTGAATTGTTGGATGCTTTCAAATATCATTTTAGGATGTACCAGCCAAGTCTCTGTTATAAGATCCACCCACATGTTGAACATTGTTTTGCTGGTTGCTATTTGAGAATAATTAAATAGGCTGAACCTTTCATGGCCATGTTCTGTTTTGTTTCAATGTTTTGGTTTTGTGGAATATTTCTGCTTGACTATTTCAAGATGACATATAGCCTATATTTCAAGAAACCCTACCAATGGCTTGAACAAACTGGACTAAATGACAGCACAGAGGCTCATCATGGCAGCATAGGAGCAGGCCTTAAGAGGCCAAAATCTACCACACCAGACATGACCCCAGGTGTAGGCTGTGCAAAAAGGCCCCTGAGACAATCCAGAACATAACTGGAAAACACCTCCAAAGGTGACAGAGAAAGACCAAGCCAAGATCCTGTGGGACTTCCAGGTACAGGACTGACAGAAGGATAATGGCAAACCAACCATGTGATGTGGTCGACATAGCAAAAACCAAGTGATTTCAACATCAGGAAAAGGGAACATGAGCAACTACAGAAAAACAAGGGGCTGAGAGAGGAACTGGAGAAGGCCTGGAGGGTGAAGGCATCAGTGGTGGCCGTGGTCATTGGTGCACTTGGACAGTGACCCCCAAACTGGAGGAGTAGCTACAGCAGATCCCAGGATAAACATCATACAGTACATCTCAGTCTACAAGTATAGGAACAGCAAAGATACAGCACACAACCCTCAAGCTCCCAGGCCTGTGGTAAACCTGAGCAATTGTATAAATAATTATATATGTGTGATTGCATTACTTTTTTTTTTTTCTGTAAGAGTCTGTAGGTTTAGTATAAGAAGTTATGCAACTGGTTTCTATGTTGGTTTTGTCTTTTGTGGCTAGTAAAAGGTGCTACTTGGTGCTGTCCTAAGTGAGGGGAAACTTTTACTGAGTTGTGATTTCTGTCTCTAATGTATATTATTCTTAACTGTTCATATAATCCCCCCAAACAGGTGTGCTGTTGTCGTAGTAGCCTGTCAAGACATCGCACCATCTACATCTTTTTCAAGTTGAAATGCGTGTTACTTTGTTCATAATGACGGCATGACATCAGCCCGTTGTTGTTTGAGTGGCTGTAATAATCAGCATAGCGTCTGAATCTCTTTGCAGTGTCAACATTTCCTCCTTGTTCTGGCTTGCTCTGAAGCTCATGCTGGAGATACATTCCTGATGTGCGCATGCATGTGTGTGTGTCCATGAACAATTTAAGGAGAAAGTGTGACTATCTGCGTTGTTTGGGGCAACACACACCAACAGCTTTCAGGTTCAGTGTTTGAGCTTCTCCTTTTCCTTAGAGGCAGATAATGGGACAATACTGACCACCACTGTCTTGTTTGTGTTTTGTTCATGAATACTAGATCATAAAGTATCCTGGAAACCACATATAGCTCATGTTCAATGCAAAATGTCTAAAACTATAGCAATTTTACAAGTATTTCTTAAATAAACCGTCGCTGTACATCTTATATTGTTCTCTCATGGTGCTGTATATGACTTGAAACATCTAATACAAAACCTATATTTATTTTACAAAAGAAAGCCATCAGGATAGTTAATCATTCTCTGTATAATGCACCAACAAATGCAATATTCAGAAAATTCAAAGCAATAAAATGTTATGATTTATTCTCAATACTGCAGTGTTTATGTACAAAGTTAAGAGTAAAAGATTGCCTGAAAATATATTATGTTTGTGTGTAAACAGGGAGCGAAAATATAACCTGAGAGGAGAGAATGTGGTCAGAACAAATGTAAAAATGAACACTAAAATCACAATCTTTAACAAATATAAGAATGAAGTGTAAGTCAAATTATTGTGTATCTAGCAAAGGAAAAAAAAAAGAAAACAGAAGATACACTTGTCATTGCATTTGTAATATTGATAGCTAGCTTTAACTTCTATGTTTATTTGTAAATTGTGTGCTGTAACTAGGGTAGGCGTAGTAAGACGCGACTTCAGCCTACACCTTCTTTGGGTACCTTCCTTGTTTGTAATATATTCTGTAGCGTACAGCAGTGTTTCCCAACCTTTTCTCCTAGAAGCCCCCCCCTGTTCAGGCTGGATACAGGCAGGGCCCCCCATTCCAAAACCGCAGGCTTCCTGATTACATTACAATGTAAAAAATGTGTCCAAATAGGAATTATTTCAAACCAATACACATAATTTGGAGTGTTGTCTGCACATGCAGTCCTTTCTTAGTCATGTTTGGTCATTTTTTTGTTTTTAATTTACTCAAATAATATCTCTTATGGCCTAACCCTCTGACCAGACAAAGCTCTGGGCCCCCCCTGCAGTTCCAGGCCCCCCAGGTTGGGAACCACTGGCATACAGTATGTAATTTGTTGCATGCTTGTAATCGAAATGAAATAGGGCTGTCACTAACGATTGATTGATTGATTGATTGATTGATTGATTGATGATTTTTACTATTAATTGATTAATCGGTTGGCGGCATGGAAAGTGTAACTTTGAAAAATGTTTTGCTAAAGTGACGCTGTTTGAGAACGTAAACTTAAAGGCAATGATTTGGATCAAGCAGAGCTAAAATATTTGTAAAAACAAGTCTACAACCAATGCCTTTCTTTCTCTGTCTAGTCCAGTGGTTCTCAACTGGTGGGCGGGACCCAAAAGTGGGTCGCGAAACAATTTTCAGTGGGTCGCAAGTCTTTCCCTGGGAAGGTTTTTTCTTTTTCAAATTTTATAGACCGAAGAAGTATAAAAACCCTACATTACACTGCAAAAAATGGCATCTTGTTTAGTTAAAATTACTCAAATTAACTTTATTTGGCCTTAACTTTAGTAATTCTGACTTACCAAATAAAACATCTCCCAGTAGAATAAGTATTTTTGTACTTAAAAGAAAAGAAAAAAAAAACATATATCAAATAAAAGTATGTGCAAACAACAGATTTCCTTTTCTTACCTGCTCAAATCCATATTTCAAGAAAATTCCACTTATTTAAACATTTCTTTTACTTTTTGCAGTGTAGTCCGTTTTAATGGTAATCTTTTCAGCTTTATAGACGTATTATATGCTTATTCATCAACGAGTGAGTGGAAAATATCATATTTAACATTATTCTATTCTTATTTTGGGTCACGGCTTGTCATACTGGGGTGATGGTGTCATACTGCCGTACCAGTTGAGAACCGTACCAGTTGAGAACCACTGGTCTAGTCAGTACAGCCCAGAAACGATTAATGGATTACAAAAATAGTTGACAACTACTTCAATAATCAAATTAGTTGCTTCAGCCCTAACTGCCTGTTTCTAATATGATATTATTACTCAGGTAAAAGTAGATTTTATTATTAATGTATTCATGTTGAGGGCTATGGTTTGTGAACTGTTGCGTGCTGAATAGACCAACATCAATGACGACTGATATCACAAATATCTGCATTATTGATTAGTCCTACATTATTAAACTTCTGAACCAGCACTGTACAATATTTGAGAGCGCATGCCCCATATACAGTAACAAAGACACTTCATTAGCATTTCATCACGTCAGAAGATCTTCGGGTGCAAGTTGTGTGCGATGGGCACGGCAGAAGAAGAGCTATGCGACTCCCGCTGAGAGGAGGGGGCATTGGGGGGGAGTATTGTCACTTAGCCACACTCTGGGCCCGATAGCACCACAAGAATGCTGACAGGACAAAGGCCATAACTCAATTCTATAGCAGCACAAGTGGGGCATTGTGTTCATACAGACTCTCTCTTACACACCCACCCACATACACACACACACACTTGCATACACACACAGACATTCATTCATTGTTACTACAATAATACAAACAATCCATACAGGAGGAGGGCATCAGTGTGAAACCATGCCCAGCGCTCATTCATCATCTAGTTTCCCATAGCATGCCACCCTCCACAGAACATCTCCGTCACGAGCTGAGAACAGTCAATCTGGGGACAATGAGCAAGTGGGCTGGAGAGAGAAAGTGTATGCGCTGTAGTAAATGTTTGTGCCTCCCTGTTGCGTCTACCCTCCAAGGCCAATTCCCACCGTATCTCCATATCTAACTAGGGGTTGTCATTCCTTCAAAGCACATTCTTCTCCTCTATCTTTTGTACCCGTTCACCCCTTCCCATGCTGTCTGGACTGAGCTTGGCATGAACCTAGGAAAGCTGCAACCCTTGGCACTCATTTGTGAACGGGTCATGAATTAGGAGTTAAGGGTACATGAGGCTATCCGGACTAATTTGCCAAATTCTTCTCTATCTGTGTTGCATTGGTTAGATAGGTGAGTGACCTACGACCGGGCCTGCTACAGAGCGCTGTATGACGCGCCAAGAATGTGTCCACACCTCTCAGCCAAGCACGTCATGATAAGTCTGAGGAAAACACACTTGCTGCCTTAGCCTATAACTCTGTGCTTGCACAAGGTGTCTGTTATGGTCTAGATTAGGCATTACTGTGTGAGCATAGCAGAAGGGTTTGAGAGAGAGGGGAGGAGGCGGGGTAGCCCTCAGTTACATTTTTGTACTGTATACCTGTATACCCATTCACAGTCGGTACATGTGCATTTGTATACAGAGTTTGCTATTTTATTATAATATTTAACTTAGTCTATATTGCATGGTCTTAGAGTTATATCATTACTAGTTTATGTAATGATATAATAGTGAAGTTCTCCATTGTGAGATCAGTAAAGTGTGATCATATCTTATGTTGCATCAAATAAAATTCCTAGTTTGTGAATCCACTGGCAATGGCAATAAAATCTATTCTGATATCTGAATGTATTGCTTCAGATGTGATTACAGTGTTCAGCTCATATCCTTGACACAAAAGTATTTGATATCACTTTCATTTGTATAACATCTCCTGGATTTGAACCAGCAATTTCTGTTTAAAGATTCTCAAATATTATTATTACAAGTCTATAAAAATTGTATGATAGGCCTGAAACAAACCAAAAGCCAAAAGTTTGGACACACCTTCTCATTCAATGTGTCTTTATTTTCATGACTATTTACATTGTAGATCCTCACTGAAGGCATCAAAACTATGAATGAATACATGTGGAGTTATGTACTTAACAAACAAAGGTGAAATAACTGAAAACATGTTTTATATTGTAGTTTCTTCAAAATAGCCACCCTTTGCTCTGATTACTGCTTTGCACACTCTTGGCATTCTCTCGATGAGCTTCAAGAAGTAGTCACCTGACATGGTTTTCCCTTCACAGGTGTGCCTTATCAGGGTTAATTTCTGCTTTATCAATGGTCATGAAAATAAAGAAAACACATTGAAAACACATTGAATGAGAAGGTGTGTCCAAACTTTTGGCCTGTACTGTATATTTGAAATATAACAGAAATATCTTTCCCTGGAGTTATGCTCCATCATGGACCTGCCCCTGTTCAAGGCAAAAGACCCATTTATTCATTCATTCGACATTTGTGGCACTTTTGTGTCTTTTAAAAAAAAATCTGTCCAGCACTTTGATCAATCATGCTTGTTGTAGAGCACTATATAAATAAAATCAGGGTTTATACAGGATGCAGCAAGTCAAATTTAATGCTTTTTAATTCCATTTTAATACCCAAATACTAGATCTTTAATGCCATAAATGCAACAATTCTGTGCGCATTTAATTTCTTAAAATTTGCAAACATTCCACCTAACAGATGAATTTCCATATTCAGTATAAAATTTTATACAACGGGTAACTGTTGAACAGAATTTGCATAACATGTCTTCAAAAACTGCAATTGAATGTATTTTAGACCTATAATTTTTGTATTGTGTGTTTTTGGTTGCCCTGTTAAACATGATGCATCATGGCTCATTGTGCTGTGCCTCTACTTAACTTGTCCAATATGTACTTTATCCTTATAGGATGTCAGGTGATTTCATCACATGACCTCACCTGCCTTTTTAAAGACGTGACATCCAATGTTTGTTTGTTACGAAGCCCTGATGAAGACGTTTGTCGAAACGCGTTGGTGTTGTGCATGTATATAATAAAGGACTTTTAGTCAAATTTTCTACATATTGAGTGCCTCGGATCTCTTGATTTACCTCCACACTTTCACGGTACGGTCTCAGCAAGGTTTTTTCCTGTTTCTACATATGATACGGCCCTATCCTTGAGAGCACCTTTATGTCCACGTTTCTCTAAAACGTTTTTTGTACCATTTTGAAGCACTCGTCCTCACGCAGCATCTGTTTACATAATTTTTGATGAACTTCCGCAGTAAAATTAGTCAAGTCTAATAAATTTAGATTTAATAGCCATATTTAATGCCAGTTTGAATTTAATTTAATGCTTTTTAATGACATTTAAGGCCTTATTTTCGGCACAATTCATTTAATGTAATTTTTAACCCTGTAAAATGTGATTTGTTGACACGTATTATACACAAGAGTGAGGGAAACAGAGCTGGTGATAAGGATATTTTTGTTAAATAAATGTGAAGTATGTCAAGGTCTGAGCTATTATATCTGTGTTCTGGGAGAGTTCACGAAACAATGTTTCATTGAAATATTTCTCTTATATTATAACTTTGACAGGACTATATATTTGAATAGGTCTCATATATAAGCAACAACTCACAGAAGACCAATCATTTAAACTTAATAATATGAGGAATGATGGGGACTTACAAAACAACTTTGTTTTTTGCAGTAATAATAAAAAAAAACATGAAATGTACACATTTATAGACATATACTGTACAGGACAAAAACATGAATAACATACAGTTCAGCACTAATGTGACCACGGATGAATAAAAACAGCTAAGTTTACACTTTGTTGAACAGGATTGAATCAGTCTATGTTCTTGATCATAGCTAGCAAGCCTGTTAATCAGCTTGGGTTACGTTTTCACACACACTCACAATGCAGGCAGACAAATACATTCATGCTGGAGTATTACCCCTTCACTCTGATTACAACACAAGCACACCTGGACTGAAGAATGAACCACCAGCAGTGGCTTGTATGGCTTGTTCAGAGTCACAGTCTGTACATATATACACTGTAAATAAGAGTGTGATTAGGCCTTTTCTCTTTGTGCGTCCATGTCCATCAGTCCAATCTTAGGCTAAAGTGCTTTAGAGAGACAGACCTGTCTTGTTGTTAGCCTAAAAGGCGTTCAGTTCCCCAAAATACGCACAAGTTTGTATTTACCGTGGTGTAGAATAGACAGTCATAATCAATGAATCAAACTGAATAGTCCATTTTGGTAAATAAAACAAATCGTATCCAGCATAGATTTTTGCCATCAGCTTGACTTGACTGGAAAGTGAGTTTGACTGGTCAGAGAAACACTGTTTCTGTGATGACCATGAAAACAACTATTCTCTCATCAGAGTGAATATATTGTGACCACATGGCCACCGGTCCACATTTGCTTCCGTTTTATGTGTACCAGTTGCAGTCTTTCTTGAGTAGTGAGAGAACCTTGCGTCCTAAACTTGCCTTCCAGGGCTTTACGAAGCTCTTCATATTAACTAGGAGGTGGTCCTGCTTACGGTCCATGTGTCCAGCCACCAGGTATTCCAAGCCTGCACAAACAGTAGGTCAGTATAGAAACATGTAGTAATAATGTATTTCCAGTCAATGTAAATAATAATGGAGGTACGATTGGCTAGTTCTCCGCGAAACCAGTTAGCATACGGGGGCTGGCTCCGGAAGCTCCTATTGACTTTCCATGTAAACCTTTTGGCCCCTCTTTAACTCATTATTGGAAATAGACTTGTTGAAATGCTTGTCTTACCACGCGCTACACCGTCCTGTTCTTTGTCTTTTAATATTTTCAACATTAGAAGAGAACATGACTCGCACATACCAAATATGGCTCCAAAAATTCAACAAGGCGGCGGTTCAAATGCTAGCATGAGCTGGCTTCGTTAGCCCGCGCTGAACACTATGGGAAAGCCAAGCAGGCTCCATCTTTATTTACACTATGATTTCCAATGATAGTCAGTGGGTTTTGGAAATGACAGCACCCGAGTATGGCTAATAATTTTTCGCTGTGTCACATTATTAATTTACGTACAGCTATGGTTTAATTTCTTCATGTGTGGATTTTCTATTAACATACTATATTAGAAGTTTCTTGTCGATAGAAACCCAACTGTATCTTCTTTTCACTGGTTGCCTGTGCATTTTAGAATCCATTTTATTTGTCTTTATGTTTAAACCCCACCGAGGAAAGTCTGGAGAGGTACTGGTTGGAGAATTATAAAAAATATTTTAGTTATTTCACTCTTTTTAAAAAGGAAATCCCCACAAAATATGTTAATGCCTTCTGAGAATCACACAATAAAATAAAAAGTGACCCCAAACCTTTGAGCGATTTCAAATTGATATCAGTCAATTTATCTTTTTCCATTTCACGTCTGCAGTGTCTCACCTTAAATTGTTTAATACATTTTAAGTTAATTGTCAATATCTTATCGCACTTTGGTCAGCCTGGTTGTTGTGCATAATAAATAAAGGTCCAGTTCAACTCTTAGTACAACAGTGGCTTCCTTGTAGCTACTGACTCACCAGGATTAAGGATAGGGCAGGTGCAGCCTCGTGCCGTCCAGGATTCTGGGTAAAGGATGACTCGTCCCTTCTGTATTTTCACCCTTGTGTTGTGACTAATCACCTTTTGAACTTTGACCTCTACCTCTGCGTGGGAGCCCTTGTCGTGGGCTGACAGAACTTTCACCTTCAACACTGAGAAAGAAAAAGCGTCAGGTCAGGAACGTTTTTGAGCAACAATAACTGAATTTATAATCAGGGCTGAGCGATGTGGCCAAAACTCTGATCACCATTTTCTTTAGTTTAAATCACAATTTAGTTTTTTAATGTGTATATTGCCTTATAAGGCGACTAAAGTCAGCTGCTTCTTCTGGGGTCTAGACCTGGTGTTGTAGTGGTTTAGTCTTGGTTAAGATCTGTTTTAGTCCAAGTTTCAGTCCTTACAGAGTTTTGACATGCTTCCCTCATGGTTTAGTCCTGGATTAATCTGGGTTCAATCTGTGATATTTAGACCCAGTTTTCTCTTGGTTTATTTCTGACTGAGTCCGTGGGTTTACACCTGGGTTAATCCTGGTTTAGTCTTGGTATAGTCCTGGGTTTAGTCCTGGTTTAGCCCAGGGTTTAGACCTGGTTTAGTCCTGGTTTATTCCAGGGTTTAGTCCTGGTTTAGTTCTGGGTTTAGTGCTGGTTTAGTCCAAGGTTTAGTCCTGGTTTAGTCCAGGGTTTAGTCCAGGTTTAGTCCAGGGTTTAGTCCTGCTTTAGTTCAGGGTTTAGTCCTGCTTTAGTCCTGGTTTAGTCCAGGGTAAACATCATTTCATTCTATCCCTGGTTTAGTCCTTTTTAGTTTGGTCCTGGTTTAGACCTTGATTTTAGTCTCTGCTTTAGTCCTAATTTACATCTTGGTTTAGTTCTGGTTTAATCCAGATGCAGTCCGTGATATTGCAATTTTAGACCTGGTTTAGACCTAGTTTTCTCCTGGTTTAGTCCTGGCAGTAGGAGCAGCGAGTGGAGAAAAGAATCACCATACGACGACGTCACCAATAAAGCAGATCATCACAGAGACCAGATCACGATTCGACTTTTATCACCATATCGCCCGGCCCTGTTGATAACACATGACTCTGTTTTTCTTACCGTATGCATAATTCATGGTGCAGAAGAGTTTGCTGTTGGTCAGGGCTTGCTCTTTGCACTCACATTTCTCTGCGGGGCAAAAGCACACAGTCATATTTGCAAACAGGAGGGAAAACCTTTTGTGTGTGGTCCCACTAGATACTGTACATAGAGCCCTGAGAAAGCCTAAGTGCAGTGTGTGTCCCGAGAGGAATGTGCGGCAGTAATAAGGCGGTGGGGGGTCCGAGAGAGGGGACAGTTGCAGACACACATAAACACACCCATCTTTGTGTGTCGTGCCCCTCGAAGGCCTTATCATAACTTTCATTACTTTACTTTAATGCTTGGTTGCCAGAGCGTGGAGAGGATGGAAAAACAGACTTTGTGTTGTTTGTGTCTCACCTGAGTAGTGCAGCGCGGAGAAGAGTTCGTCTGTTCGGAAGATCTTCATGGGCTCACTCGAGTTGTAGGTTTCCAAATCAGATCTACACAAGATGTTACAGTTGTTTAAATAAGTCAGCAGACGTACAAGAAAATGTGCATGCAAAAGAATCTGGAGTGATCACAGCTTAGCAACCAGTTGTAATTGTTAATGTTAGATTACCTACTTTTCATCAGAAGAAGATTTTGAAAAACCCCCAAAACAAAAAAAACATACCTAGTTTTTTTGGTATATTTGTGATGTTACTAAATTCGCTTCATTATTTGACGTGGGCACGGGATGTGACATAAGAAGAGGTAACAATAATTCAATTCTAACATTGATATCTAACAAGTCTTAACATGAGGCAGGTACCATTTCGATCACTGGAGTCGTTCTAGGTTCTATCTAGATCAGTGGTTTTCAAGCTTAAATCAGGACTAACCTGGCTCTGAAAAGGAAACAGACGTAAAGTCAATTTCCTGAGTTTTGCGAATTTCATAAATTTTTCAGATTTATCACTGGTGTTCAAAACGTTGAATGGCTTGGCTCCTGACTGTTTTGCTCTGTGAGTTCTGTAAGATCCACTAGAGCAGCTTCTTTACATGACTGCCATATACCTTTCCGTCATACTACTTCCGGACAGTCTGCCTTTTCAGTGAAGGCCACTACACAGTAGAATAAGCTGCCTGACACACTCCCACCCATGGTACTGTCTTTGATGTTGTCCTGTGTGCTTGTATGTGGGGGAGGGGTCGTTTTTATTGTATTTGTAAATATTGTACTCGTCTTGGTGTGTGTTGTTCTTTGATCAACTTGTCCTGTGAATTTCTCCATTGTGAGATCAATAAAGTTTTATCTTATCTTATCTTTCAATGTTGAAAATATTCAAAGACAAAGAAAAGGACGGTGTAGCGCGAGGTTAGACAAGCACTTGAGGATCATATTAACAAGCCTATTTCCAATAATGAGTTAGAGGGGCCAAAAAGTTTACATGGAAAGTCAGTGGGAGCTTCCGGCTTCCGGCGTCAGCCCCCGTGTGCTAGCAGGCTTCACGGAGAACTACCCAATTATATCTCCATTTTTATATACCGTATTTTCTGGACTGTAAGTCGCACTTTTTCTCATAGTATGGCTGGTCCTGCCACTTATAAATGGGTGCGACTTATATATTAATTAATTATGTTACGTTAAAATACCAGACACCTATTCAGTTCGTTGTTTATGCTTTGTGTAGCGGAATAAACATCAATTTGTTGCACCTATTCAGCCTGTTGTTCTCTATTCTATTATTATTATAACTTGCCTTTCAAGATGAAATGTCTGTTCTTGGTCGTGGATTTTGTAAAATGAATTTCCCCCCAAAAAATGCGACTTATAGATGTTTCTTTCTTCTTCATTGTGCGTTTTTTTGGCTAGTGCGACTTATACTCCGGAGCGACTTGTAGTCCGGAAAATACGGTACACATGCATCAAATGGCAACATTTACAGTATGTTATAATTGTACAAGGTCCCTTTTAAATGAAGTAAAGTAAAGTGGACTTAATTTGATCTAAATTGAGTGTAAACCATGCTTTAAACAGATAAACATATAAATTACATGGATTACGAAAGCATAAATTGAATAGTATAAAAGTATAAATTGCAGATGAACCTGAGCACCGCCTGAAGAAGCCCAAGTACAACCAATTCTGTTTCACGCTTCCACAAACATTTTACTTTTCTGCGTAATATTGCTGCTTTAAATTCATCAGTCATCCAGTCATCCAGGTAGTAACCACAGACAACTGCCCTGAGGAAGCTGTACCGGATGGACAGCGAAACGTTGGCACTCCCTAAACGCAAGTCCAGTTGTTTTTGTCTCACCTTTTTTTGATTTTTATTTGTGCCATGATTAACACTTACCATCGGCACAGTTCCATCAAATTAACTAATCATTTTTAAAAGTAATTCAAAACTGTGCATTATGTCTCAGCCCTAAACCCAGATGAGAGGTCTCACTAAAGAAATTAAATGAACAAAGAGCTGCAAAAACCGCTGCTAAAAAATAGAATTGAAATTGAATTATACTTGATGTGTAATCTCTCCAAAAAGCTATCATAATCTTCAGCATTTATTCAAGACAATTATCTTTTTGACGACACAGAGATGTAAATTAATACATTTACCAGCAGATTTTTACACATTTCTGAAGGTTTGCCAAAATACAGCTTGTCCATTGTTCCCGAGGAAGCCCCCCAACATTTTGAAATATAAATCTTTGTTAATATCGCCCACCCCTAATTGCTAGTTTAACTTAGTTGCCATGGTTTCCCGGTGCATCCTGCAGTTTCGAACCAGGAAGGTAGGACAACAACTGCTTAGTTTTGCATTAAAGCGCTGCTAACAATAACAATGTGAACGGCGGTAAAGGAAAGGAATATGCAGCACAAAAATAGCTTTGATGGTGAGGTCAGTTTTGTAGCAGTAGATTCCTTTCCTTTCTCTCCTGTTCACATTGCAACCAACTTTAGGCGAGACACTACAGGTGAATAGGGGAAACAGTTTTTATTGGGTGATATCAATTTGAAATTGTTTCTGTATATAACTGACCAGTGACGTGCACTGAGGTTTTATAGGGCTATAGCTCAGCTGGTGCGAAGGGCACTTATGCGTGGCACAGCGGATAAAACTTAATCTTTCACATCGTTGCTCCGGGTTCAATTCCGGACTGATCAGGCTTATATTTATTTATTTTTGTTTTGTTTTGACCCCTTTCGCAAGTATTAATATACTTAAGGTTGCTTTTTACGGAGCCCTGGAAGCGACATTAGAGGGGAAAAAAATATGGGGAGAAAAATCTGTTTTTTTTTTTAAGAAATTGAGTATTGATGAGTATTTGTTAGATTTTTTTTTTACCACATGATATCTTGAGGGAACGAGATATTATCTTCAGGGAACGAGATATCACTTGTGGGAACAAGAAAATGTGGGGGAAGGAAAAAAAAAAGTTTTTTTTTTTACTCCCCCACATTTTGTTTTGTCTCAAGCAACATCTCGTTCCCTCAAGATAATATGTGGTAAAAAAATAAATAAATAAATAAATACTTCATCAATAAATACTTTTTTTTCCTCTAATGTCACTTCCAGGGCTCCGTACTTTTTATTGTATCTTAATGAGAATTTGATTTGATAATATCAGTGGCATAGGTGCCGATTTATGTTTTGTGAAATTACCAACCCAGAGGAGGAAAAAAAGAAACCACAACCTTTTTGCTTATAAGTCGGATGCTCACCCAGTGGAGCTAATTGTCCACGTGTGTCCACGTTGGCACCACTTACAATATAATGTAACACTAAACAGAACTACATTATTTACATGTATAAGTGTGGTCTAAAACCATGAAAGTATGAGATTGAACTTCGCGCCCGGGGTGTGGGCCGTCGCCAGCACGAGAATCCTCCAGGGCCACGCCGCGACGAGAAGAATCAGAATCAGAATAGAGTTTACTGCCATTGTCAATCAAGATTTCACAGGCTAGGAATTTTCTTAGGTGTACTCGTGCAACATGAAACATGAACTAGGATTAGAAAGACCACTGCGGTGAGCACGGAAGGCGAGGGCGCAGGTGGAGATGCCCGACTCCAGGACTCCTCTCTCTGGCCCCCACTACTGCCTCGGCACAGAAAAGCCGGGCAGAAAAGACGACATCGGAGTTGACAAGTATAAAACCTGGGTAAAAACTACAGATTATCCTCAGATTTCTTCATAAGAGCGAGTTGGAAAATGGGATGCATTGTCTACAGACATAGATTGTCAGATGCATTCATTTACGGCCTTTGCTCGTTTGGGAGGCAACAATTTATGGAAAAAGTGCCAAAAAAGGCAGGCAATATAGCGGCAGTGCCTCCTCAGTTTGCTGCCTCCAGTGCCCCCATAGAGTGTAAATGTAGAGCTGTTGATGCACACACCTCAACAAGCCGTAGAGAAACAAATTATTTATATTTTGATTTTGATCGAATATATCATTCCATTTTTTGATATTATAATAGTAAAATTATTTAATACCGAATTTTATGCGTAAAAATGGCCAAAATGGCCAATATTTTGTAGTCCTTTCCTCTCTGATCAGCACAGCAAATGCCTATAAAATGTATGGTTTTATTTTGTTGATATATTAGTCACAAACATTTGTTCAGAGGGGCTTTTGGATATCTTGTTTAGTTTGAGAAAAAAGAGTTATTAGTGAATAAATCTGCAATAATTCAAATTTCGCCTTGTTTTTTGGGGTTCAAAACTCAATAAATCAGGTTAGGAATTAAATAATGAAACATACTTCTGAACATACCTCTAAAATATTGTTAAATCCAAGACTGTGAAGAGTCTGTAGGTGCCACTAAAGTGGAGATGTTGTTGCAAGAGTGTAAGCAAAATGTATTTTGAGAAAATGCCCTTTGAAGTTACAATTTTCTGTGTAAATCTATGGAGAAACGTTGAATTAGTGCATTAATTTATTGTGAACATTTGGCAATGTATTTGTTTCCAAAGTGAAAGTTTATATGTTAAAAGATTACTGGCCCAAAATATGACAATTTAAAAAATGTACTTTTGCCTGTAGTGTCTCATCTTACTTCAGATTTAGACCAGTACATTTGATCATACTGACTCACCCGAGCATGCAATCTCCTGTGAAGGGATCACAGTCTCCCGCGCAGTCACAGGGCCGGCAGCCATACTTGTGGAAGCCCCAGTATCCCACCATGCATCTGTCACAATGGGCACCGGACACTCCTGGTTTGCAGATGCAGTTTCCGTTCGTCGGGTCACAGAGGGAGCTCTCCGTCAAGTGGAAGGGCATGGATCCCAGCGGGTGACACTCACACGCTGAAAACAGTGGCAAAGTTAGGCATCAAAATCAAATCAGTGAAGTCATTGTTACCATCTTTGTCTGGTGCACTGCAAAAACATGATAAATAGTGAAAAACACACAACAACACACTGCAAATGAATAGATCTGGGAGACAAAATAGTCTACAAATCACAACTACTACCTTGCATCTGCTTTGTTAGCTAAAAGTTTGATTTTTTTTTTTTGGTGGAATTGGAAGTAAACATGAATCTAGAATAGAATAGAATAGAACTTTATTGTCTGTTCAATTGAGCAGAAATTTGTCTTTCAACACGGCACATTAAAAAGTCATTCAGCAACTCACTCATAAAATAAAATGATCACAAAACGCATGATCACAGCTCTCCGTCTTGTTGAAAGGTCAAAGGTTATTTCATCTTGGGAACTCAGGTATCAAAATTATTTCCCAGTTTTCCAGTGGAAAATATGAGATGAGGTGGCGTTCATGGACAATTTTCTACCGGACAAGTGGTATTTGACCTTTGAGATGACTCCGGTTGTGATATTGGGTGTTACAAAAACTGATTGATTGGCATTTACCATAATTTCAATACAACATGAAGGCAGCTAAAGTGACACATCCTTGGAAAAAGTAAATTTGCTCATGATTTGAGTAACTAATTTCGAGAAATCTGCGAGTGGGGTAAGTTTTTTACACTTACATTCAGAAAAAAACATGAACAACAATCTTATTAGAAACTGAACTAATTTGAGTCTTTTTCCCTTTAATTTCAGTGTGTACAAACTGGCAGATTTATTGAAATTACATACTCAAA
>OMNZ01033554.1:0-23749 GCA_900303255.1 Lesueurigobius sanzi | reverse complement strand
ACCTTTGAGATGACTTCTGTTATGATATTGGGCGTTACAAAAATAAATTGAAATTGAAATTTAAAAAATTGAAATTGAAGCACTAAGTTCCTGGGTGTGCACATCACAGAGAAGCTCTCCTGGACCATGCACACCACATCACTGGTCAAGAAAAGTAATCAGCGACTCTACTTTCTCCGCAAGTTGAGTCCCAGCCTCTGTTATGTCCAACTTCTACAGAGGGACTATAGAGAGCATCCTGACCAGCTCCATCACTGTGTGGCACGGCGCCAGCACTGCCTCCTGTCGAAGGAGCCTCCAGCGCATCGTGAGAGCAGCAGAGAAGATCTGTGGAGCCCCTCTCCCCTCTATTAAGGACATGTACTCCACCCGTCTGTGGGGCCCCTCTCCCCTCTATTAAGGACATGTACTCCACCCGTCTCACCCGCAAAGCCATCAAAATGACCAGGGACCCTCGCACCCATCACACAGTCTCTTCAGGGTGATGCCTTCAGGGAGGAGACTGCGGAATCTACGGGTCAGTTCCAGTCGACTGAGGAACAGTTTCGTACACAGGGCCATCGGGAAGCTGAACTCCCTCCCCTCCCTCCCTCCCCTCTTTCCCCTCCCCCCGCTCCACAATCAAGGATGAGAGAAACATAATTTCGAACCATTCACATGGTTTGACAAATGAAGAATCTTGAATCTCTTGAATCTTGAATCTTGACCATGCGGCTGAAACATGAGCAGCAGCAGCACGTGCGTGGTGCGGGCGCGTACGGTGTGGCGCAGGGGAACATCGGGACTTTTTAAAATGTGAGGAACATCAGCGTCAGGGAACATAGGTACGCACCCCATATTACAACGTAGACACATAGACAGGTGCGGCCTATATATGATCCTTTTTCTTTATAAATTTGGTTGGTGTGGCTTATCTTCAGGTGCGCTCAATAGGCCGGAAAATACAGTATTCTTATTGTATTCCCTGGTCATTTATCAAATTCCACTCATCCAGCTTTTGTAGAAATGTAGAAGATCTTTGGGGCACTACTTGGAAAAGATGGAACTCTTTCAGTTCACTCTAAACCCAATGTCTCCGCACAGACTATACTTAAACCTTGACTTCTTTCCGCTTAGACAAACTAATTCCAACTTAAAATAACCCATGTTTGCCTGGTTAAACACGTCAGCAATTAAACCTTTTAAATTAGAAATCTCAGACTCCTTCCTTCCCCTTCGCAGTTTGTACAGTGGACAATTTCTCTCCGCCCTGAATTTTTTGACTGACCGGACTAAATCCCGCTGTCTCAATATTGCCCCAAGTCGCAGCGCCAGTCAAATACAAGCTTGTGGTCTCTCCAAGTACCGTTTGTATTCTCAAGCGCACATATTTAAACGCTGTGTATTTTTCTAATTTTCATTTTGGCCCGTGCTCAGAAGCAGTTCACAAACAGAATAGTGTGTTCTCGAAGGAAATAAAGTCAATAAGATTGTCCATATGTTTTTGCGCCGGGGTTTGGGGAGGACTGTTGACTTTTTGGGGTTTGGATAAGGGCCAGTGGAGAAGGAAAAGTTTTCAGAAATAATCAAGGGATGCACTTATTACCCAGAATTCCCCCCACTCCAGGAGTAAAACGATATGGCTCTATTCTAAATCTGCGCATCGAAAAAGTGTTTTAACGTAATATTTCACGTGGTGTCAGGACGTTGAGAGGCGAGTCAAATACTACAATAGGTTCAAGCAACGTCAAGACACTTCAAGCTTGGCTTCATTGTAGTTGATAAACCCAATAGTGAGTGTATAAAGTTTGAAGTTAGTGTCTTTTGTTTAAACTTAATTATTTCAGAAACTACAAAAGACACCTTCAACTGCAACTTCAAACTTTACACACTCACTGTTAAGTTTATCAACTACATCATAGGCAAAGATTCTTCAGTCTTCATCTCTACTCTGTAGTTGAAGTGTAGGACGTTTCGTTCTTCATCCAAAGAACTTCGTCAGCTGAGCAAACTTTATTGCTCGTGGGTCTTTATGAAGAGCCAGTAGGAGGACTTTACCTCCAAGTCCCACCTCTCTTTGTTCTAAAGGTTGGAGAAAAAATGATAAATGGTCTCAATGGGTGCGTATGTTCCCCAGGCCCGGTGTTCCCCCACTTCTATTGACGGGGGAACATAGGACCCGGGGAACATAGGACCCGGGGAACATAGGTTCCTCGTTTATTAAAAAGTCCTGATGTTTCCTGGTGCCGCCGCCTCCCCCATTTGAGGTTTGGGAGAACATCGGTACCAGGAAACAGCGGGACTTCTATAGACCAATTAATATTACTCTCTTATTGGTTTATAACCCTAACCCCTAACCCTAACCCATAAACATGCACAGCAAAAACAGGTCTGGTGGGGGAACATAGGACTGACCCCGTCTTAACTTATATAGCGGACTATATCCTGGACTTTGTTCTAAGGCTGTTCGCACCTTTCTATCAACTACAATCAAGCCAAGTTTGAAACAGATCGGAGATGGTCGAGCAGATTTCTTTCCCAAGACTGTTCCTTTCACATGGCATGACCCAGCTGAAAATTCTGTGCTGTTAACTGTCAAAATGCTCATTTCTAGTCTTAGTCCATCTCTAATTTCTCTGTAATTTGTGGGCCAATCCACGTGAAGCAAAAACGGTCTATTTTCTCATTAAGGCGTCCAAAAAGTGGTGACGATATTCAACGCTCTGCTGATACAATTGAGCCCATCCCTATATACTGTATGTACTGTAAGTTCTCTGTCTCTGTCTGGCTGTTCTGAGCTGGTGAGATGGAAATAGCCTGTGCCCGAGCTGTCAGCCAAACATTCTGAATTGGCACAGGTCGTAAACAGGTAGAGTCTATCCATGTTGTTCCATCCGCGGTTGTTTACCCTGCAGAGCCAAAAGCGTCTCCATTCTGTGGCTACATTCAGCTCGCAGACTGGACATCCTTATTTTGAGTGCACCAAAGACAGAGAAAATATTGATGGATCGTGGCATTGTGGTTTTGTGCGAAATCGGCAGCTTTCTATTTGCCCTTTTCAAGTTAAGAACCGACATTTGCGCACATTGGCTGGGGACAACGCACAATGTTTTTCGGTGCTCAAATTGTGGCACATGTAGTAATTGTAGTTGTAGCTTAAGTGAAAAAAAGAGCTGGCCTGTCTGCAGCGAGATTGTTGACTCGCACCAACAGAAGGACTCATTCCTCTAATTCTAAAAGGTCTTTATTGGCTTCCCGTTGCTTTTTGTTTTAATTTTAATATCCTGGTGCTGACCTTCAGAGCCTTGCATGGTCAGGCTCTGTCCTACATTACAGACTTGTTATGTCCTTATGATGGTATATGACGATATGATGGTAAAAATCAAATCATGATCTGAGCTCCATGACGATCTTGGACGATTTTGGCAACATCGTCATATCGTGATTCAGTGGTTGTTATGTTTAACGCAGCTAAACTTTTCTCCACTCACTGCTTCACTGTCAGGGTTAAACAAGGAGAAAACTAGGTCTAAACCAGGTCTAAAATTGGACAATATTTTGGACAGAATCTGGTTCAAACCGGGACGAAACCAAGAAGTAAACCAGACTAAAGTGGAGATTGAAATCAAGGACTAAACCAGGACCAAACTAAAAAGGACTAAACCAGCGACAGAATGAAACACTGATTACCCTGGACTAAATGTGGACTAAAGCCAGGACTAAATCAGGTCTAAAACCATGGACTCAATCAGAGATAAACCAAGAGAAAATTGGGTCAAAATTAGGTCTAAACCTAGACAATGTCACAGACTGAACCAGGATTAAACCAGGACCATGAGGGAGGCATCGTAGGCAAAGATTGTGTTGGATGTTTTGTTCTTCATCCAAAGACCTTCGTCAGCAAATTATGGATCTTCATCTAAATCCAAGAAGAAATAGATGGTTTAGTCGCCTTTAAAAGATAATATACACAATCTTTAAATCTTGATTTAAACTAAAGAAAGGTTTTGGCCATATCACCCAGCCCTATATCCTTATACTTCCTCTCGGAGGCTGAGGTCTTTGGACCAGAACCTTCTCATGGTCCCTTGTACTTTTATGAAAATGCGGCTTTTGATTTGCAAATGTATAATGTGGATTTTATACAGACACACATTTTCATTGATGGAAATGCAGTTACTAAAAGGATTGTGTGTGTGTTTTTTAGGTATTGAGAATAGGTGTGATCTGTGTCCAAGGTCCACTCAAATGAAATTCAGATTTAGTCTGTACCCTGTACCAGAGCCTGCTTCAATTAAGTCCATGCGCCCTCTGCTGGCAACAATGGTGTTTTGTTTGCATATAACAAAGTATAAATGCACTTAGCAGCCAATTCACTGCATTTATTTGATGTTGTGCAAAGTTAGCAGATGGGAGCTCACTATTTTTAGCTCCACAGTAATTACCTGTAAAGGCCAAAAACATGACTGACCTTTCTATGGCTTGTAAACAAAGAGGTAATTAGATACAGCAGACTTCAAAGCAATTAGAACAGGCACAGACAGTCTCTGCACTAGAAAAGGAAACTTCTTCACAACATTCTTGACAAGATTATTTGGGGAAATTGCTAGAATACGGCGTTGTTAGTGAATGGTGGAGAACATTAGCATATTGATGATGGCTAAAAATAGTCATGTCAAAAGGAGAAGGTTTGATTTTCAACTTTTCATGTATATCATAACACCAACATTCCATACCAATCCAGATATATTTGAATATTTGATGACACAAGTAATAGACAACTCTGGGAAACCAATTGTAGACGTTTGAAGCAACAGGTGCCAGTAGCCGGGAAAATCAGTAATTGACTCCGAGTCAAGCCAGTGTTAGCTCCACAAGTGCCACCTTCAGTTCCAGTGCTTCTAATTAGCATAGCTTACTTATCCTCAGAGTTTCATCCACAACACTATGGGGGTTAGTAGGCCTAGTAGATGTGGATGTAACTCGATAAATGCTGCGTGCACCGGACATTTCATTTTCATTCATTTCATTTCATTTATTTATTTGTTTCAGGCAAAGCAGGAGCAACACAGTTGTTTTTCCAACAGATATCATAATCGGTTCATGACTCCTGACCAGTGGTTTCACTAGGGATCATTTCTCTCAGTCATTTTGAAGGACAGGGTTGTAAAAAATCTGTTGTGAGCTATTTTTATCCTTCATTAATTAATCTCTCATTATATACAGTACTAAGTATGTAAGAAAACACAGATTACAGGATAAATGGATGTAAATCTAAATATAATTTTGTGAGTAGAATCATGGAACATGACTTTTTAAAACCATCAAAGGATGAGTATGGCTGGATTTTCAAGCCTTCAAAATATTCTGTCATTGACAGATCATTTTCAATTAAATGAATGATATGCTAATCAGTATCGAAACATCTAAACAAAATTATTTTCATTAGCATCAGCAATCATTCATCAATAAGATGTATATGTTAATTTATTAATTCACATAATAATTACACAACAAGCAACATGTGTGCTGATACAACATTACTGAATTATGCCTCTAAATACAGCACTGTGAAAGAGCAGAAGTGTTGCCAGCTCCGCCCTCACATCCTTCACTCATGGACACTTTGACAACAGCTCCACTTTAGCTTTAGCTCAGCACCTCAAACAAATCATAATGCTGAACCGCCAGTGGCAGGAATGATGATGCCAGTGTTGGTCTGAAGTGCGCAGTCTGGATCTGCAGCACACCTACATCAAACACTGACCGGAGAGTTCAGTTATACTTCATCTTGCAAATGGTATGCATGTATGATGTCATATACTTGATATCAATAACTGCAAAATGTTATCTAGAAATGATCTTTCTTGGAATAAAAACTTGCCCTTGATTTGAGTGTGTCAGTGTAATTACTTTTGCTGTTGCTCTTTTTTTCATTTCCAGTGCAACAATATTTGTAATTCTACTCACTGTCTGATTTGTTTACTCTGCAAGTCTGAATTACTCAAATTAAGATCAAATATTGTTAGTTTGAGTCATTTAGACTTTTTTGTGGGCTTTTTTTGGACATTTGAATTCAGCTAGCAGTTTTCATTAGCCCATCCTGAGTGCTTTGGGGAAAGCCACGCAGGCTACCTCCATTATTATTATACACTCTATGGCCTATGCCTAGGGCCAGCCCTGCAGTGGAATATCCAATTAAACATGTTTTTCTTATGAAATACATGCTTGTATTTTATTCTATGAGTGAAATGCTCCACAGTATGGATTTAAGAATCAATAACAAGACCTTTTAAAGTTACTATAATGCAGCAAAGTCCTTCATCAGGTGGCCATGTGGGTTGTCCACTGCTCTTTTACAAATTACTGAATGGGCACGTCGAAAATGTGAAAAAACAATAAAGCGCTCTGGTATTGATCGGTGAGGGGAGATGAATGAGTGTTTTATCAGATTGGTCAGGTGAGATCTATAAAATATGGCCACACTTTTCTCAGCTTTGATCTAAAGAGCTGAATTCACTGTGGTGCCTATGTGTCTGGGCTTCCACTCACAGCTGTAGATCAAACAAGCTTACAAAAAGAATCAAGGACATTTGGATCTTTTTACTTTATGTAAAGGTGTGAGTCATCAGGGTGACATTGTTTTATTGATTTGGGTCTGAGGCTAGCAAGTAAGTTTTTGTATATTTGATCAAGAAAAAGGTAACAAAGAATACAGAATAATGCAGCCATCTTAAGTGCGGTTCGTCCCATTGTCTCTTGTCAAAATGTCCGTTCTTATACCAGAATTTGTTGTGTCTTTGGACAGTACTTTGTCTCTCTCTGATAGAGAAATGTCCCTGTCCTCCGTTGGACCCAGATTGTTTTCAATAGCCAAAATAGATCTGTCCTCTCATCTCATATGAGCAGAAAATGCAAACAAAATATTGTGCCAATTGTCACTGTTGTAAATGTTTCATGTTTCATATCAAAGCATTAAAAAAAACAATGCAAAATATCCTATTGTGCTGCTTTCTATTCAATTGCTTAAAGCCCAGGGCATGATTTTTTTTTCATCTGATCACATGTTTACATCTAGAATGTCACTGGCGTGTTGCGGCACGGTAGCACAGTGGTTAGCGCTTGCGCCTCACAGCTAGAAGGTCCCGGGTTCGATCCCGGGCCAATATGGGGCCTTTCTGTGTGGAGTTCTCCCCGTGTCTGCATTTCCTCCAGGTGCTCCAGGTTCACCTACCACCAAAAACATGTACAATAGGCAAGGATGTATGATGTCTGGGTGAGTGAATCGGAGGGTCTGTTGGCGCATGATGAGTGCAGCCACACCTCTGTCGGTCTGCCCCCAGGGGCAGCTGGTTACCACTGTGTGAATGTTAATCAACTCATGTAAAGCGCTTTGTGACTCTGTCTGTGAAAGGCGCTAGATTAATAAAGCTCTTCTTCTTCTTCTTGGCTGTGTTTATTTCAGTGGGAAAGTCAAATGTGTCCCGTTGGTGTCAGGATTCTGTTGCTTGTCTCTAGCCATGTGCTGGTTCTGTATTTTGTTGACGACACACTTGTGAGCGAGAGAATGCACACTCTGTGGTTAGCGTTTCAACATATCAGACACTGAGTGATGTCTGCTGCAGCTCGTCTTTGGTCGTTACCACGGCCCTATTTGCAACGTTTGTCCCAGTCTCCTCATTTTACTGCGACTTAAGTTTTTCCCCATGACGAGAGATCAGTCATTGCAGATGGACAACATCGTGCAGTGTGTGTCTTCCATTAGACACCTTAGGTTTGGTATGTTTTGTAGTATCACATAAAATGTATGTGTTCAGAAAATACCCCTAGGTTTTAAGATGTGATTAAATGCACGTAGCATTGCATTTAATCACATCTTAAAACCTAGGGCAAAGATTCTTCAGTCTTCATCTGTACTCTGTAGTTGAAGTGTCAGACGTTTCGATCAACTACAGAGTACAGATGAAGACTGACAACTCTTAAACTGTTATATTACAAAACATTGGACACCAGTGTTCCAGTGACCAGAACAGCCCCACGATCAACAGACTTCACAAAAATATACCATATGGTTCACGGGGGTGAAGGCAGCAATATACCTTTTTAGCTTTTTCTGGAAGATAGGTATTGTTTTTTTTTTAGACAGGCCAGTTTAGTGTGAAACATGATGAAGAGTGAGAGACATTCAGCAAACTGCCAAGACCTGGGGGTTTAATTGATGCCACTATGTGATGAAGCCCAATGTGGAGCGACAATCAAATCTACACATTCCATTAAATTTGCAGTACATTTTTATTCTTCCATGCTATCATTTTGAGCTCCATTGTGGAACCTAATACAATTTAAAAATCCTTATAGTACTATATATTTATCCTGAGGTATTTTGTCTTTTTTAGGTCCATGCCGACGATGTGCTCACCAAAGAGGAACAGATCGGCCTGCTATTTAAAGCCAAGCGCAAGTGTGAAGGCAACATCAAATCCAGGAGCTCCCACAGAGGTGAGTGAGTGTGCTGTGATTGCTATGCAAATTACAGGGAGTTCAATGTAGCAGCGCTGACGGATAACAAAGAACAAACTAGATTTAGTTTGTTTTCAGACGGTAGAAGATGGTGATGATGTCCCTCGCTCAAGGGCAGACACCGCAGGCAGAAAGTAATGTTTGCCAATCTTTAGCATCTGGGCTTTTGGCTTCAAGTCGCACCAAATTTTCAAGTGTAGTTACTGGAGGCGACAGTGTAGTTTGGTCCCTAAGTATCGTAGCTATCATGTTCAAATAGACAAATGCCGAGCTGCAGATCAGGAAATGACTCCAGCTGCAGTTTTCCTCTCGCTTTCGCTCCTCTCACCCATGTGTCCAGGCATAAATATTGACATATTTGGTATCCACATGGAGTGCGTAAAATCCGCAACAAGACACTGTACATCGCATATGATAATATCCTCTCTAGTGAAGAAAGCTAGTGAAGAAAATATGCGGACAATATGCAGACAATTTCAAGAGAATACTTTACTCTTGCATCGAGTTCTTCCCTTCAGTAGCACCAACAGACTCCAAACTTTCCAGTCTTGTACTTAACAATATTCTGAAGATTTATTCAGAGAGATTATTTAATATTTAATTCCTAGCCTGATTTATTGAGTTTAGAATCCCAAAAAACAATGCAAAATATCGGACCCCAAAAATCAATCACATGTTGTTTCACTGCATCTTTTTGGACTTCAGAACACATTTAATGTTGGACCTGAGTTGGCAGATCGTACCCAAAGCCCATGGATGAAAAGTTATGGCGATGTGATCCTACGTTGTTCTAATCCACATCACACAGTTCCTATGTCACACAGGTGGCCACTTCAAGAAATAGAAATGCCTTGAAGATTGTTTTTTTCTTAAAGGATAAAGAATCTCTGTGTGGCCGACCCGGCTGTCGAGATGCTCTCCAGCGGATTCCCAGTGCCAGAGTAAATTGCAATGTTTTGACCCTCTCAGGCTTTTTGTAGTTGGACCCTCTAAGGCCACTGTGTTTTGAGTTTTGGAGTCTTTGATGCTGCTGTAGTCAGGGGATTGAACTTGTGCTGCTGTTGACCCAAAGTCTTTCATGTCCCTTCACTTTGAGTTTGGACCTTTTTGACCCTGCGGCAGGAGCCTTAAGGTGAGACACTGCAGGGGAATAGGGGAAAAGCCTACAGTGAGTCAGATGTATTTGAAACTTTGGCAGTAGATACTGACAAAAATATGAGAAAAATATCTATATATGTCTTTTGTATGTTTTCAGATCAGAATAAGACATTTTATATGTAAAAATTACCTCCATGTTAGCAACAATATCTAAATAATGGTTAGAACCAGTTTTAAATGTGTGATTGTCTCTAGAGGCCAATGTCGTGGATGTGCAGTGGTATTATCTGCGGCCCTTAATCTGCGGCCCTTAATCTGCGGCCCTTAATCTGCAGCGGCTCCGGTCTGCAGGTGTACCGCTGCCCATATTTATTTATGTCACTAAAATACAGCAAAAGTTTCAAATTACTATCACGCAATAGTCTGATTAGGTTCATAAGGTCTTCTAGTCTGTACTGCTTTGTGGACCTTGCTTACATTGTCACAGCTGCTATGATTGAATGTATGATGGGACAATGGTGGGGGCAAAAGGTCAATAATTAACGGAAAGGCAGTTAAAGCTGTCTTTTAAACTGTGTGTGAATATACCGTATGCTCTCCTTGACCGGTCTAAGATGATATGCACTAACCTGTCCCCAGGGCTGTGGCTCGGGGCAAGATTTCAACAGCACATAATGCACAAGGCCAAGGTGTGATCAGGCAGAGGAGGGACAGAGGAGAATTTAATCAGCACAATAATACAGTACGAGAGAAGAGCTTCCTCAGAGTGGAAAACCACAAACATACAGGACAAGTGATTGAACGTGATTGGCGGAGACTTACTGTAATTGATTGGATAAACACTATACTATTAGTTGGCCCTCTGAGGCAGTCTGTGAAGTTGAAGGTTTAAATCCATATTTGTTGTGGTCAAAATCAGTGACGGATTTGTCAAATTTTAGAAGTTTATTCCCAGCCCCTAAACCTGATTAGTTTTCTTTGTTTGTTTCAACCATGAAAATGTCTAAATTTCTAAAATGTCTAACATCCCGCTTCAGTCGCTGTCTCATTAATGCTGACAACAACAAGCCTGCAAGATTACAATTGACAAAAATGTTTTATAATTACTGTCTTTTTCACAAACCATTGCATATTCTAGAGTTTTTTAACCTTTGTGACCTTGGGGCCCAATATTTTCAGTGCAAGGTGGCCCGGGGCCCAATCAAATGTTTTACCATCGTTCTGATTGATTACAACCATTATTATTTAAATAACGGTTGAAAATAATACAAAAGGCATAGAATAAAATGAATAGTGGAATCATATCGTTCTCATTAATGAATAGCCAGCTAGTTAGCCTTCAATGGCATTCAAGCTCCACCAGAAAGTTATGAAACATACTGTACTTATAAACTCATTTTTGTGAAGAATCGGTACGTCCACTTGCTTCTTCTTTTATTGTTTAACAAAATCAGGTATAGGGAAATGTATTCCCTTTATTCCATCCTTCCTACAATGCTGCTGGGGCATGTCCAGATTAGGGCTGGGTGATATGATAAAAATCGAGTCGTGATCTGATCTCCATGATGATCTGCTCTTTCGGGAACATCGTCATATCGTGATTGAGTGGTTTTTATGATTAAACCAGAACAAACCAGGAGAAAACTATAGATCTAAACCAGGTCTAAAATCGGACAATATCACTGGATTAAACCAGGACTAAACCAAGACGTAAACTTCTGACTCAATCAGAAATAAAGGAAGAAAAAACTGGGTCTGAATCGGGTCTAACCAGGATTAAACCAGGACTAAACCATGAGAGAATCAAGTCAAAACTCTGGACTGAAACTTGGACTAAAACATGTCTTAACCAAGACTAAACCACTACAACACCAGGTCTAAACCCAAGAAGAAGCAGATGGTTTTAGTCGCCTTTAAAAGACATTATGAATTGTGATAAAATCAAAATCGTGATTTAAACAAAAAAAAATCGCGATAATATTTTTTGGCCTTATTGCCCAGCCCTACTCCAGATCTTGCTGTGCTACGTTTATTTTTGTTTATTCATTTGTATTTGTCTATTTATTGTGAAAAGGGAACTCCCAGAAAGCCCAATGCTTAACCGGGGTTCATCTTCAGGACATGGGCATGTTTTGGGTGGTTCACATGTGCCCCACCTCCACCATTTTCTATGAATTTTAATAGAAATGGGCCCAGGACAACTGTCCCCCCTGTCCACGGCGCTGCGTGGGTTACATCAACATGTTGAATAACCTTATACATTTTTGAGGGAACCATATAATGCTGTTGTAAAGACCTTCTCCTGGACAAGATGAACCTATAGTTAGAGGGTAAATGCTTAATTTGGATTAACTGCTGCAAGGAATGTACTAATACTGCCAACTTTCAGTCATAGTGAGTATCAGTGATCGTATCTTGCAATCCTATTGTATTCTAACATGGACAAAAGACAAAATACAGAACCGCAAAGGCAATCAGATTTGTATTTACATTCAGCCTCCGGCGTTCTGTCCCTCTGGCATTCTTGTGGTACTGTGGCTTGTGGAAATTCCACACTTATTTGCTTGTCTTTAGATGCCTAAACTCTCTCCCGCAGCCCTTAACCCCTCTCCTACGGTATATACCACTGCGGTCATGTCATTTCAAAACTTACCGTTCAAGAGTTTTTGAGATTCTTGTTCCAAACCAGTTGTTTTCATCATTTTGCTTTGAACCCCAGTGACCGCTTTTTAAATGAAACATGATTGAGATATGCACTCGCTCGCTGACCCCTGCCATGGGGCTTTCTCCTCTCTTTGTGGTACAGTGGTGGTGGGAGGGTGGACTGAATAATGGTGGGATGGCTGGGGTTTCTTCAGTCCAGGCGCCAGGCTGTATTGTCTATGAAATGATTGTGGGTCAGAGATATGCCGATGGGAAATTGCTTGTGATTGTTGTTGTGACAGCTTTGTAATGTATACTAGGGCTGTGCAGATCCTAAGTACCAGTACCTAAGTCAGTATTGCTATTGTATTGATACCAGAGAGCTAGTAATGATATATTTTGTATAATTTTTTTTTTACTATTTAATTTACGCTATTTCCGTTTGCCGATTAGGATCTGATCTGACAACAATCTTTGTGGTGTTACTCCGCCCTCTTTCTCTTGGGCCCTGAGCTCAGATCCGATGCCGCTGTGATAGAGTAGTTAGATGCACATAGCGGCCTCGTCTGTAACACACTCAACATGCTTATGAAGAGTGCTGTTCCCGACACAAAGATGGAGACCCTTCATAAACCCTTCAGAAAAATAAAAACATGATATAAAATCTAAATTTCAATAATGTATTAGGCATTATTGTAACAGATTGTCCAGAAACCTTGACTGTCAATGGGTCTATATAATGAAACTCTCAGGCCAAAATGAGGTTCTTTATAGCATTGCCCTTCATGGCACTAATAAAGTTTTCTGATTCTAACCAGGCACATTCTCATAGTTGTGGAAAAAACATGTTTTGGTAAATATTTTTCTGTGCTTATTCTCTATTTATTAATATTGCCTGCAATACAATGTGCAAACTGTCCACCAGAGGCTGTGCAGCACCCTCAGCACCCTCAGCACCCTTACCTCCCACAGCCTCCAGCATTCTTTAATTATTTATGTCCAAATTTAGGCTGTTGGGCCACTTTGTTCTTCGTGTCATCTTTATTCGGAGGAAAATACATCTATAATTCAGCCTTTCTTAAAGTAGTTGTTGAGACGTGGGACAGCTCTTCTTATAATGGATTGTTTTCCTCACACAGCGGCTTCACAAAATGCGACGGTGAGATTGCGTTACCAGAGAGGTCACATATGGTAATGGTGTTTTGTTTTGAAAATATTTTTTACAAATAAAGAAATCACAGTTTTCACTCACTCAGTCACTGTTACAAATGCGCAGTTACATTAGCAAAAGTGGAAAGTAGATTAATAAAAAAGCAGAAACTTCACAGAATATGATTTAGCATTTAGCTTAGATGCCACTTTTGCACATTCATTCTTATCTAAAGTACAATCTTGAAATCTCAATGGATTGATCACAAAGGAAAACATCTTAATCATTGCATACGTTTTTCCTTTTTATTTCTATGAGCCATAAGCTGCTGGTTACAATAAAATATATTTACAGTGTAGCTGATGTGATTAGCTCAATTTACAACAGATGAATGTGAAGACATTGAAAAAAACTATATGAAATAGTCAGCACTTAATTGGCACATACTTCCTGCTCCTGGTTAATCAGTTCCTTCCTTTCTGCAGCGTGTCCTTCAAGTCTTCTTCAAATTCTTCACATGACTTCACTTCATTCACATTTGTTCAAGGAGTCCAAAAATCACAAGGCACCCCTCCAAACATAAATGTCACAAAAAGTATATTTATTAAAATATAATGGACATATGACCAAAATGTATCTATCTGTGTCTGCTTAGATGAACCCTTGTTACACACTAGAGGGGTTTTAGACAGATTTTGAGGTGTGGACCACTAAAACTTTCTCGTAAGCAATGATTTGTTGTGGGACTCCTTATGTGAGTGTATGAACTCTGTTTAAATCTCAAAAGACTTAAAATTCTGCAGTGTGTCCCCGGCTTAGAGGCACTACACCTGATATTTTTTTTTACAAGTAGTGGAATTAAATTAGTTTTGTCCTCCTTTAGTATATTGTAAACCCATTTATTTGTGGAAATAATACTGTATTCCTAAATATGAAGTATTGTATCAATTTTATGAGCTTTTAGGCTACATTTCTTCAGTGACCATAAAAAGTGACCCGGCAAATTGTGAAATGTGCTTATAAACTCATCTCTATGAAGAAATGGGATTTAGAAAAGTTAAGAATGTGTTTGGACCACAACTATCAATTTAATTTACTTGCTTCATCTTTCATTATTTGTAATTAAAGAATCAGATACAGTGCCTTTAGGTCCATGATTTTGTCTCAGTTGTTATTGGCTTTGTATTTTGTACGATACCATCCTCCAGCGGTAGAGCATGTAATTGTTCTACCTGACCATTACACGGCAATCAGGTGAAATTTCCATGGCACCCAATGATTTCTTGTGGCACCCTGGTTGGGAAACACTGGCATTTTGTCTTTCTCTCAGCACTTCCTGTGAGCTGGAATTTCTATTGTTGTCAATTCAAGAGAGCTTAGAAAATAAAATGGGAATGAATAAAAAAAAAATGTGAAAAAGTCCAAAGGAAAGCACAGGTTTAGCTTCAGTGGAAGGATGGCATGACAAATTTACTTTTTGTTGTCACTGTAATTGGCTAATTGTCTGTGAGGAACTCTAAAGTACCCGAGCTGATCGATGTATTTACACAGCCGTTTGTTGTAAATGTTACATGTTGCACCAATAACACAAATCAAAGCCACTCCAGCCTTTAACACCTGCATATTTCAGTTACGAATGAACTCAGTTTCATTCATTAATATTACACCTGAAGTCAGTGCGCCTGGGGTCTACTCTAACCTAATTCGAAGTTTCCCTACTTTTCTCTAGCTACTCACTACCCCACCTGAATCATTAACACATGAGAGACGTGCCAGCATGCTGATGTCATTACCCGGCTTCACAGCGCCACAGTTTGGGGTTTGGACCTCTGAGCACCGTCAGGCTAAATGCGTCCTGACAAGGCAGAGTGAGTGGTGTCGCGCGGGGTGAGCTGTCCACCCCCTGGCACCGAGTCGGGAGAAACTGGTTTGGCCCGTTATGTTTTCACACCCAGAGTCACTCAACAAGACCTGACTTGAGTACTACTAATGTTTGATGAATGAGGGGCTGTTTACACGCCTACGAAAAGGCGGTACGTGGGTGTAGGACGCACACATCTTTTACACGACAAGGCACATCGGTACAGTCAGCAATATGTCATACTAGGGGGCGTGGCCTATAGCGAAGGAGATGGAAGCTTGTTATGGGAAATGGGAATCACTAGTTTTCACTCTTTTGGATATAATAGCATTTTAACCACATGCAAGTAAAGTCAAGTGAAAATGGGGTCCTTATGAATGTTTTGACACCTTTTTATATTAAAAAAATTGAGCAGACTGTCCAGTAGAAGTGAAAAACCAGCACTCGAAGCTAGCCGCTAGAATGTAGCATGAAGATCGATAGCTTATGACGAAAACATGTTGAGTTTCGGACTAATATATATTTTTGACAGCACTAATATATATCCATAAAAAATTAACAGTCTCTTGAATTGAGCGAGTCTTGGTCGCAGAAGTTCTTTAGCAGAGTTTTCGAACTTTTAGCAGATGTAGTGCATTCATCTTGTTTTCGTTTCGGGCATACAGCTCACTACTTTCTCCCGTCGCAGATCACGTCACTGTGGCGCTTGGGCAGTCATGTGATCTGCGGCCAGGAGAAAGTAGTGAGCTGTCTGTCCGAATTGCCATATTGAGTAAATGAGAAAATAAGTAGTTAGGGCATGGTGGACATTCGGATGCAGCCCCTGACTCTGGGCTCCACTGAACACTCTCGAGGAGGTAGTTTCATGGCTAGCGTCTTCCACCATATTTGGATTACAGAGTCTTGGACAAAACATATGTGTATTTCTGAATGGATATGTGTGGAAAACCCAATCCCGTAGTAATTTCAGACAAAATCCGGAGTGTGAGTTGACAGAACGTCATCGAAACAACATCAAAAACAAAAAGGATGAGTTTTTTTCATTTTTAACAGTAAAAATTGACCGATGTCTCACCTTAAAAGTTTACTGACTTTATTGTTTGCATGTTGGCAATAGTTGGTCAGAGAGTTGGTCCAAAAGTAAAATGTACCAAAAGGTATCTAGTTGGAGGCTGAACCTATACCATGCACATTTTGGAGATCCATTGTAAGCAGATGTTTCTAGAAATCCCAGTACCAGAGTTAACAGTCAAAGCATTTACACAAAAGCCTAGATTAGTAGAGTCTAGTGCTTTGGAAATTACTCAACCATTACCTGTAAATGACGCATACAGCAGCTTTTCCTGCATCAGTAAACAGCAAATTCAAATTAACCAATGACCATCCATTTCCGAAGAAACATTAAACCAGATTGTAACATTGATACACGCAGAGTGAGCCCTATCGCATTAGGGGCCATATCTGCACGGTCATCTTACACCATAAAAAAGCTCACTAAGCCCTCACATCCATTTTAAAACGGTGTTACGACATGAAAAGCATCCCCTGTCGAAATTGGATATGCCCAAAATGCATATCCAATTTAGTTTGGAGACAGCGGGACATCAAAAACACACGATAACAGTTTTTCTTTTTGTTTGGGGACACACTCTGCTTGTTAGCATACCAGTCAGATGTGCCCGTTCCATTGGTCACATAAATCAAGCTTTGAGAAACTTTATGTGAAAAGTGTTTCCCAGAACGTATTACAAACACTGACAATATAGTTTAAGGATTAAAGCAGGATAAAAGTAAAGACACAAATGGTTAGGATTAGGGAAAGTGTATCATTGGGCAAGTTGTCTAAAACGTTCTACACATACAGTATGTTCACAGTTACAGTTTTGTAAAATAAAAACAGTTGAGAAATGGTTTATTTTTGTTGGCGGTACGCGACAGTTGAGGTCAGTAGCCCAACCCCTGCAGTAGGCCTATAGGACACTCATATGAACCAAACATTTGTTTGACAAGTAAAAGGTGCTGCCATGTAGCCAAGTCCTTTTTATCTTGCACTGGCTTCCAGTTTATTTTAGAGTTGATTTAAAAATATTACTTTTTGTTTTTAAAGCCCTCAATGGCCGTGCCCCTCCGTACTTGTCACGAACTCTTGACAGATCCTTGAGGTCATCAAATCAGCTCTTGCTGGAAGTATCTAGGACTATAGGTTCTAACATTGGGGTGATTGGTCCTGCTCAGTCGCTGGACCCAGACTTTGGTATTAAGCTGCCTCCTGATATGTGCACCACTACTGACTTTGGCTTTTTAAAATCCAGGCTCAAAACATATTTATTCAGACTGGCTTTTAACACTCAGCAGCACGTGACACTTTACTGTTTTATTCAATTTTATATTGTTCTGATTTGACTGTAAACCACTATGATAGCCTTGAGTGTCGTAAAGGGCTCTATAAATAAACGTTGATGTAACAGAGAGCTGCCAGCTGGATTGTCACTGGAACTGAATTTTCAGTCTCGCTTATAAACAATTTTGAAATGCTCCAACTGAAACGCCTGGGCTCAGATCCACAGGTGTTTTGGACCAATCACGTGGCGGTCTTCCCGTGAATAGGCCAACAACAGCATTTTATTGATCATTTAAAACACAAGCTGCTGCCATCGTTATTATGTTCATATTTTTTTTTTGTTTTATTGAGATATTCCATCTACTTTATATAGAGAAGTATTTATTCATTGTCATTTTATTGCATATTCCAGACATCAAATCTATGTTATACAGGGCAATTTCATGTAAACCAATTAACTTGATGATCAAATGTTTTTTGCAACGACTCACAGAAATACAAAACTAGCTTTTAATCTGAAACATCTTTCTCCAGTGACATTCCCAACATTACAGTGGAACGGAGAAATGCCTTGTTTACCAGCCAGGACGCCGACTTTCAAAGATCCCCTTTAGACCAGTGAAAAGAAGTCCATTTGCCTCATACGCTTGTCCATTACTGACCCATGAAGCTTAGTCACTGCCTGGATGTAGCGGCTGATTCCTGACCTCTTTTGGAACATCGCACACGTCTGTTCCTTCACTTAACCACCCAAGAAATAAGCAGAAACCTTCTACCTTTAATACTGCGAGGGGAAATTCCCACGAGGCCTTGCGCTCCGGTTAGCATGCATGCCCCTATTTGTGGTGCTCGATTTGAGATTGTACGCTAAATGGCACATTACTCGCATCCAATCGAAGCTAATCTTAGTCCTGGCATGTCTTGTTTTCATGGTTTGGAGGAGGACATCATGTGGAAGTAATTCAAAACTCAGACGCTATGGTTTTGCCAAGTTGTTAAGTCCAGGTCACGATTTGAGATTGTATGCACGGCAAAGGTTAGCGTTGTGTTTTTCCGGTCGCTGGTCTTATTGAGTTTTATTGAAGTCGACGCGAGTGGGAGGAGGAGTTTTGTTGTTGTTTAGTTACAATTGAAATTAGCAAAAGCAAAAGGTTGAAGAAGGTTGTAAGAAAGGTTTGGGCTTTCACAAGAGTCTTTGCAAACAGGTTTTTGGGTGACAGCGGCTCGGATGGTAGACCGTTGTATGTTGTAACCAGAAAGTTGGCGGCTCGTATCTCGTCTCCCGCTGGTGCAGACTGTCTTTTTGGGAAAGTTGGTCTCTTAGCATATGGACTTTCTTTCTCCGTGTATTAGATACAAGACAGTCTGGGAACGTGAGGTTTGAGCAGGATTTCAAATTTTAGACTTGAGGCGGGACTAACAAGCCTATAGTTAACCAATCGGAGAAACATGGGTGAGATGTAATGGCAAAGCGACCTGCTGTCGGTTGTAGCCAGTTTGTAGTCCACAAACATTGGGCCTCATTCACAAATATTTTAAGAAAAGGTTCTTATGTACAACTTCGGAGAAACTTGAGAAAAACTGATTCACGAAGCGTTCTTAAGAAGACAAAACTGTTCTTAAAGAGAGATGCCCAAAATTCATGAACGTGACACTAAGAACTCCACTCCCCTCATTATCAGGACATTTACATCATATTGACTCTGTAAATACAAAGACACGCCCTTTAATCGTCCATATATGGGCATGACCAGAGCATGAGGCAGTACTCCTGATCTCTCCACTGACTACAACAGCTGTGACTCAGAGCAGCTACTAATGAGCTTCAGCCCTCAGCTGTGAAAGTCTGATTTACACTAACTATCTCTGCTCTATACTAGTGGTTCCCAAAGTGGGGGTCGCGAGGCCCAAACTTGGGGGTCCCCAGATGAATTCAAGATAAAATAGAAAGACAAAATAACAGTATTTGTTAATGTAATGTTTATTTTAGAATAACATATACAGTATTTATGAATTGGGACCAAATAACAATAAAAATGAAATAATATATATTTTTAATGTTTTTCCGCTTGAAATAGTTACAAGAGGAAGTTACTTTTTACAGTGAGGGTCCCGAGTTGATCAGATGTTCATTTTGGGGGTTATAATAATAATAATAATAATTTTTAGAAAAATGTGACTTGTCCATTTGGGTCCATTGTGATAATATTCTAAAATTGCTGTTTTTTTTGTGCGTAAGAGTCCTCCTGATTGTTCTTAGGATTTGTTCTTCCAGAAGAACTCCTTCAGCTAAGAACAAATTTTGTGAATGCCAAAAATGTTCCTAAGTAGGCCCTAAGAGCAAATTTGTGCGTAAGTTTGTTTCGTGAATGAGACCCATTCATAGCGTTCAGTCGAGTAAACACCTAAAAAATCTGTGGATGATGTGTACTCACGTAAAGCATCGCTACATTGTGGCTGCCATCTTAATTCTTATGTTTAGTAGAGAACGAGAACAAAATGACCCATCGCTCACCCCTGCGTCCCACACTCTAATTGGTCCAATCTGGTTTTGCCGTAGATTTGAGTCATTCAAACCACGCCAGTTTTGTCATGTGGAGGAAGAAAGGCTGGCTTGCCAGGCTTTAACCTTTCACCTGAAAACAAATAAATAGCCTACTCTTCACAATGAGGTAATTAATTATTGCAGAGGCATAGTTTCTCTATCAAATTATATGGGAAATTCCCATCAAGGGGGAGGGTCTAAGGATGTGGGAAACCCCAGGCTGACATTTCATTGACAATTCATTGTTTGATGTTTGATATTGACTTGTTTTGTGTTTGTACCGACCTTTGAGATGACTCCTGTTGTGATATTGGGCGTTACAAAAACTGATTGATTGATTGAAATTGTAAATTCCAAGGCAAATAAGTGCTGCAATCACATTTCCACTTGAATAGCTCCTACAGTGTCCAAACCTTGTCTCCTGAGGGTGCAGACTGTTGTTGTATAACCAAGCAAGACACCCACCTTCCCTATACATGAATGTGATGGAAGAATGAGCAGTTGGTGGTGGTTGGAGGGACCAATAGCACAGATTGGCGCCTGCTTCCATCAGTCTAACTTACTGTATAATACCACCAACCCTATAGTGAAGGAATAGTGTGCTAAATAATGTTGCCTTCATGTTATCTGGTTTTCCACAGATGGAACGCCGCTGTTAGACTGACAAAAGTTTTTTAAATGTAATTTTCATCAAAAACTATAAATATTTTTACTCAAGTTGACAAATTGATTGCACAATCTGGAGGGACATTTGGAGCAACAGTCAGATGTGTCCAGACTGAAATGGTTTGTGAGTGCACTATACACAGGAGGGAGAGTGAACATATGGGTGGAGCTGAGGCTATGGAGCTGCAGAAACAGAAGGTCTAGCCCTGGAGGAACACCAAAAGGGGGAGATACAGGATATTTCTGAGAGGGATAAAAGATGAGTGTTGGGTTTGATGATGTAAGCTAGTCTGGAGATGTCTAACAAATCAGGAGCAGCCAGACAGGAAGTTAAACCAGGGAAAATAATAGTTTCCACTGCATGGCAATTATTTACACACAAGAAATAAGGAGACTTGGGGTCAAAAATAAAGTAAACTAAAAGTAAGTAAAGTACGTTAAAAAATTGTTATTGTCACAACAAACCTGTCTGCACTGAGTGACTGTGATACTGTATGAATGGTTTAGTGAATGTTTGATAGTTTCCTGAAGTGGGACTGATTTTAAATGTGATTGAAATAATGATTGTTTCTATGTGTATGAATTTTTTATAATTTTTTGTACTTATGTAAGTGTAACATCAACCTGTCTGGGAATACTGGTGGAAATTAGTATTCTTTTGCTATAACCTGCACATGGCATCTCTCTTGTCATAAACTAATGTCATTTGTGCATTGCCCCGATCAAATAAATAAATAAATACATAAATAAACTAAACTGTGGTTCATTTTAGCCTTGTTTTGGTCCTGATTCAGTGTTTTTTTTTAACAGTACAGAAATACATATACATTTGTTGCTGGTGTAGTGAAGAGGAGGACATAGCTGAAGTGACTGATGACAGAAAGGAGGAAAGAGAAAATGTATGAACCTGCAAGAGCCAGGTTCAGAATGTGTAGCTCTGAGTGGAGTTGTCCACAATATCAATCTTGCTCCCGTCAAATCCGTCTGAGGAAAGGAGGGACATTCATCAGAAAACTCAAAGCTGATTGGACCAGTAGGCAATAATGCTCAAAGCACTTCTCGCTGTAGTCCTTTCAAAAAACAGTACTCCTTGCGTTAGTAAAAACTTTTCTTACCATAAATCACAATACTGCCATGTGATTGGTCCAAGCCTCTGCTGGTGCAGTGCGAACGGTGAGGGTGAGAGTGGTCCAAGATGGATTCTTGCGTGTTTGTGAACTCACAAATACCATGGGAATTCAGCTTGCAGGCAAGGTTAAGACATTATTATACAAGCTTGAAAGGTAAAAATAGCAAGTGGTTTTCAGGACCAGACACGTTGCCTTGGCCTAGAACATACGTGTCCACAGAAATTGCATTGTGCTTATGTTTTGTTTCCTATTTTCTTGAAGTGGTTGGTGTGTCTGGATTTCCCCCTGAAGAGAAAATGTATTTTCTACCCTGCTCTGTTGTGGTCTAGCCTTGAAATGCGGCTTATGCATTTTTAGGCCCTTGATTTTTTTCCTTCTCTATATTTGTCTTCCCTGACCACCCGTGCGCTTTTTTCTTCCTCTACTGTAAACCTGTGGCTTCATGCACTCCATCATGCACCCTTGGGTGAACACTATTTTAAATCTGCCTGACCATACATAGACTTTTAAGTTTCTTTTCGAGGTGAGACACGGCAGGTTTTTATGCAGTGGTCCTGTCTACTTTTGTCCCTTTACATATCAGTTACACAAATGATCCAGAATAAAGACCAACGTCAGCCTTTGAGCCGCGCATCCGATATCACCAGGAAGTCACTACACCAGGAAGTCACTACACCAGGAAGTCACTACACCATGGGGTAGGCAAGTTTGCTCGGACTCATGGGGTGTTTCTCAATCGCAAGGATCCTTCGTCTGAACCACTTCGTTGCCTTCTTTGGGAGTGGGCTCCTCCAAAGCAAAGCGAAGTGTCCTTCTATTGCTGCATCTGGGCTCATTGGAACAGGCTCTGAGTGAGCAGCTGCAGCAGGTCACATGATCAAAATATATGAAAGATCATGAATTTATAATTACAAATGCAAGTGGAAAGTGGCCAGAAAGTCGTCTTAATATTTCAACATTTTGGTTTGAATAAAAAAAAGCCTACAATAAATTGTTTGTAAGGAATTGAATTTAAACATGAAATATGATGTGTTTAACATCCTGTTCATCTCTAATAAAAATGCAGACAGACATTCGATCAACCATTTACAGATTCACTTTTAATAAACCACATTTTTACAAAATGTCAATTTACTCCTTGACCTGTAACACTTCAATTGTTATTTTTGGTACAAACATTGGACAAAGCATCGTAGGCAAAAATTCTTCAGTCTTCATCTGTACTCTGTAGTTGAAATGTAGGACGTTTCGATCTTACTCCAAAGATCGTCATCAGCTACTGAAGGCCTGGAGCACGAAGTGGGTTTATAAAGCTAGTGAACCAGCAGGAGGAGTCAGCCTCTGAGCCCCTCCTGGACAAAGCAATTCATTATTTTAAAGTGTAAAGACATAAACTTTTTAGGTGTGTTTTCAGCGCAAAATAAAGTTAGCATTTAAAAAAAGGGGAGGGGGGGGAGTTGCAGTGCATTGTGGGTAATATTTAGCTCTGAGGATCCACATGTGCATCCTTCAAAAAGATTTTCAGTAATTTCAGCATTTTAGCTGTTTTTTTTTGGTTTGTTTTTTTAGATCTCTGTGGTGGAAAGTAACAAAGTAAAAAGGACAAATTATAGGTACTTTTACTTTACTTAAATACAATTTATTATGAATACTTACTTTTACTCGACTACATTTTAGAGCATGTATCTGTATTTTCTACTCCACTACATTTTTTAAATTGGGTTAAAAGTCTACGATGAAGTTTAGACTATGTTTAGACTTGGTTGAGTAGTTTACTTGTTTAGACCTGGTTTAGTCCTGATTCAGACCTGATTTA